>MU858816.1:69809-188846 GCA_033297175.1 Cladorrhinum sp. PSN332 | reverse complement strand
CCGCGGGGTCCGGGCGAGCCGCCCCCGGGGGGCCCCCCCCCCCCCCCGCCGCGGCCCCCCCCCCCCCCCCCCCCCCCCCCCCCCCCCCCCCCCCCCAAACTATTCTCTACCCATGCCTAATCGCTTGATGAATCTGATGAGAAACGAAAAGAAGTCACTGAATCAAATTTCGATTGTATGAGATGTGAACCTTCGAATTCGCAAACCGAAGCTGCCAAGCCCGACATGTGATGGTGCTTTCTGGCGGCGGTCGGTGTGTGTGTGTGTGTGTGTGTGTGTGCGTGCGCTTGACATCGCGACCAGGGGGTTGAGTTGAGGGCGGCTAGAATGGGTGTGTGTTTTGCCGCAACCTGTTCGGAACGTCTTTTTGAGAGAAAATTTGCGAACGCATAAGAGACAGAAGGAATGGGTTGCAAAAAAAAAAGAAAAGAAAAGAAAAGAAGTAGAAAAAAACAGAAAAGAGAAAAGAGGAAAAGAAATAGAAACAGCGGGGGGATTGGCTCAACTTTGTGCAATCTCACACAGGCACAGCGGTTTTGAGGGGAGTGAGGGAGGAAACGCGGACCCCTTTTATTGACGTGGGAATGGATGATTGGCTGAGTGGGATTTTGGGGGGTTGTTGGGGCACTTGAAAGGACAGCCAACACTGTGACGAGATTGCCCGCCTGGCGTGTGTCCACGGGTCTGTGTGTGTGTGCGTGTGTGTGTGCCTGCGCGCGTGGGGACCATGTGTAGGTATTTTTTTCCCCTACGAAACAGCACAAGAAGCCACCTGAGAAAGAAAGAAAGAAAGGGAAAAAAAACAAAAACACTTGGATTGAAAACACAGTCCGGGAATCAGAAGGAAGAATGCATACTTTCGCAGTTTGACAGAAAGCCTAGAAAATTGGGGGAAGAAACCCCCCCCCCCAAAAAAAAACCACCAAAAAAAGGGCCGGAAACTGGGACAATTAATTGCCTGTGCTGGACTTCCAGCACGGAAACTGTGAGGAATTTGCGCAATTGAAATATTCAACTCCGAAAGGAAGTGCAGATGCTGCTGCTTGTTGGTGTTGATGTCTTGGGGGTTTTACCGTCTTCTTTCAAATAGCACAGTGTGTCATACTTCACGATATGAGATCCAGGCACCAAAGAGAGTGTCGATTTCTGTCGCGTCCTTCTCTTCCCGAGATTGGTGTGACGCCGAGAATCCACTCTCATAACTTTCTGGAGAGACAATGGATTTGGAAACTCCCGAGCGCAGCTGAAGCAATCAATATGTCGTCATTAAATCCGTCGCACGGTTGTGGACTGAGGCGCTGGTGTCGTGTTGACTGATGGAAAATGTATTAAAGGTTGAAACCATCGATAAACGTGAAATTTGGTGCCTAACTATCCGTATTCCGTGTCTGCTTAGGAGCCCTGTCACTATCAGTGCGCTTCGTCAATTGTCCAGTTTCACCTCACATCACCACATCCCTCCAAATCACCCCCAATGAGCTGGAAATGGACTGGGGTCTTGAACACGAATAGCATTGGGCCTGGCTTGGTGAAAAACCAAACATCACTTGTGCTGCCTTCTATAGCTGCCTGAACTCCCTTTTTCCCTTGAACATAAAGAAACGGCGCCTGAGTTCACATGATCCATACACCAAACAGATCCGTCGTGAGTATCTTAAAGGGGCCAAGTAGACTCCAAGTCTGATTCCTATTCTGGCCAGGGCGCCCAATAAGCGGTGCCCCGGCTGGCCATCGTTTAAAGCCGATATAGACTCGTATCTGCTCAACGCAATGCCGAACGCCGTCCGTGTCCACGCAATTCCTCCCCTCCCAGCATGACCAAAATGACCGTTTAACGATAAGACTTCTGGAATCTGGAGCGGGCACCCTTTCCGCCAAACTTCTTGGGCTCGCACCGACGAGGATCGGCGACAAGAAGGGTACGGTCGAACTGGATGAGGGCGGTCTTCAGGAGGTTCTTGGAGTGCTCATCGATGTACTTGGCGTAGTAGGAGACCTGAATTTCAAATGTCAGTATTTTCGTTCTCGTTTTCGTCCACCGCTGCGGTTTCGTTTCGTCATCACGTTGGGAATCGGGTACATACGATAGCCTTGGCAATCTGTTTGAATCAATGTTAGCCACCTGCCCAGTCTATTCATGTCTAGAATTTTCCCGAATGATACGTACAGCCTGACGCACGGCGTAGACCTGAGAAGTGTGACCACCACCAGCAACCCGGACGCGGATGTCAACCTCGGCGAACTTATCGGTGCCGAGAATGAGGACGGGCTCGTAGAGCTTTGCCCGGAGGATCTCGGCGGCAAAGAGCTTGAGGGGCTTGCCGTTGACACGGATCATGCCCTTGCCAGCCGTGCAACGCGCGACGGCTGCGACGAAGTTAGCGACCGTAATTGATTTTTTTTCTCGAAATTGACAAAATCACGTACCGGTGGCATTCTTCTTCTTGCCGAAAACCTGGACGGCCTGCTTCTCGGGAGCCATTTTGAAGTCGCTGGTGGGATAGCTTCCTGTTTGGTTAGTTCGGGCAGGCTGTGATTTTCTGGATGCCAAAAATTGTGTGGGAGGGGGAAAACGCTGGGGTTAGCGCAGTCACGTGGCTTAAATTTTCGTGGCGGCTCAGGGCAGGTGTGGCTGAATTCGAGAGACAAAAACCCTCTCCACATCTCCGCTTGACGGGCCCACTAATTCCGTGCTGCAGGTCCGTTGCCGTGGTCTTCCGAATGACGGAAACGGGGATCGTCTTACCGCCAGGTGGACACTCTCGACGGACCCCGCCTAGCTGCTTGACTTAAATATAACATCGTAAACTAGCTGTATATGTTCCGGTCACACCATACAGCACAGCGAACTTTTACATCATGTCAAGTTGAGGGACTTTTCACCTTCCACGAGACGACAGCATCTGTTTCCTGCGTGATCTGCTCCCAATGTCGCTCAGGCCGTCATGACAGAGATGACAAGTTTACCAGATTCGGATCAAGATCGATGGTTTTCCACTACGATCAGCACGAGAGATGAGCCCTTGGGCCATCCCTAGAGGGATGACAGATTGTTCTCCCCGACGGGAACAGTGTAGAATCCGCATTGAGATCTGCCAGGGTACCACGGGCCGTAATACGCAGCAGTGGCAGCTTGTCATGAAGACACTGGTGACACTTGATAGTAGCGCTCCTCTGAAGCTTCGCCACGGACACCACCGTAAACACCATAGGATATTCCAAATAACCGAAAGATCCGGGTCGTAAATTCCAGCAAAGGCTCGTGGGATTTTGGAAAAGGCAAGAACTTGTGGTGCTGCCGAGAGGTTGGCCTTTGCTTGGCGGACTCCCTCAAAAGATCTTATTGGTTGGACGTCACATTTTCTGAACTTTCATTGGTCCCCAAGCCACTCAGGCCGCGTTATCCCGTCATGATTATCAATGTGCGCCGAGACGCAAACCTGGCAATCTCACGGTGGACCGGACCTTTCTGATTCAAGGGGGCGCAGCGGAATCATCTGCTCCCGCACTGGCTGTGGCCGTTTGATTGTGTTGTGTCTCCACTGCTGTCGAATGCTGAAACTTTGCAGCAGCAGCAACTTTGCGCTTGGAGTTGGGCATCGCACGTCACCTGTCGCTGGTGGTTTGCTGTCTCTTTGTTGGTAGCATCCCGCCCTTTCAGGGAACACTACATAATAATTCGCCCGTCGCCTATTTCTCATTACATCCCAGCCACTTTTCCTTTGCTTTCGCCGAATCGACCTACTGCTGCCCCCCTCCAACTGCGCAACCAAATATTTTCGTCATCAACATACTTTGCGAGACAGAATCTCAATCGCGAATCCAGCAAAGCTACAATCATGGCGCCCCTCGCTGACCAAATGGTCGGGCTAGTGGCTCGTGAAGATGGGTATGCGACATTCCTCAAATATTCCCGAAAACCATGCTGTATATCGATCAAACTGACAATTCTCCTCAATCAACAGTTGCGGTGCCGGTCGTTATAGGGCCTACGACGGCAGATGTTACACATATTCGACGTGGTACTACTGGGGAAGATGGGTTTTCGCCGGCCTCGCGCTCCTCTTCATTCTGGTCGTCTTTGCCATGCTCTTGTAGGTCGACCCCACATTTGCGCATTTGCATTTCGCTGCCAGAATTGTTGCTAACATCGTCACCAAAGCCGCAACTCCCGTCGCAGAAAAAAGCTGGGTCAACAGCCAATGTATGGAACCGGGTGGATGGCTCCTGGCCCTGCGCCAGCATACTATGCTTCTGGTCCTCCCCCGCCTCAATATACTCCCCAGGGCGACCCGAATGTGTACAACCAACCAGGCCCCGGCCACAAGTATAATCAACATGACGGGTACTACGGCAACCAACAGCAATACCCACCCCAGCAGAGCAGCTATGGTGGTCAGCAGGAGGGCATTGAGCTTCAACAACCCCAGAACACCTATCACCGCGGGACCGATGCCGACTACGCACCACCTCCCGGACCTCCGCCCAATGCCGCCAACAAGCCCTAAATGCCATTAATTCGAAGTTTGAGTCACGAATGAGATGGCTACTGAGGGCTACAAGTCCTTTTGGTGGTATGTAGTGGATTCAACGCTGTGGGCGTTGGATGGGGTAGAAGTTGGATGGTTTGTCACCCCATGAATCAGGATCGTGAATTTGAAGAACGTACATTCCGCAAGCCTTTTCATTTTCGCGTCCTCAAGCACAGGATGAGAAACCTATTTCTTTTTGTATGACAGCCCTTAATGCTGTGCTATGCGTTGTGAGTGTGAATGGATGCTGATGGATGGATGGTTATTCTCAGTACAAGCTATGAATATGATATTTTAATGTCTCTTTTGCTGTTGTTACACATGACATGACATCATTTGCTTTTGTCTTCCGTAAGTTGTCGACTTAACCTTTTATTTTAAACTCGTCTTTTTCGAGTCGTGACGAACCTTCCCACCTCGGTGACAAGCAGGGCGTACCTTGCCCTTCATTAAAACACCGCTTGAACCGACTCCACCTCACACCCGAAGTCTGGGTTGGATGGCATTTGAGAATAAGCATTAGTTGTGGCCGATGACAAGACGTAGGTTATTCCAGTTTACACTTGAGACATATCTTCCAAAACTTATGAAGGGATATTTTTGATTGGTCTTGAGCGAAACAAATACTGATGCGAGGTGGCCTGGGGAACTGGCATTGTTTTGTGCTGCTGAAGAAGGGCATCACGGGTGAGGAACTCTAACGAAGGTGGGGCTTGGTCGAATATACAAACCCGAACGAGATGCTCAAAACAAGTAAGCTTATGTCGAATGGGTCTCTCTGGGCCAGATTTCGTTTTGAGATCGAGTGAGCGGTCGCTTTTGCGATCATCGTCCAGGTCGGCTTCGCTAGCCTCTAGATATACCGACGGACAGATCTCGGGCCTTGTCTGTTTTTCACCATTGGTGAAGAACTTTGTTCGAATATCAATCGCATTGTGATCGGTGGGTTTCTGAGGCCTTATCTCGGGGAGTTTCAACCCTGGCGAGATCTGAAGCGTGGTGTTGCTCTTCCCACCCGAGACATGCTTCCTTTGCTTTGCCATCGCCTGGCAGAAGGGATCCAGAACGACATTGCTGGATTTGTTTACATATGGGGCCATGATGAATCAGGAAACCCGCTATCAAACCCCGCTTCCTTTGGAATGCCAGCAAGTGTTTGTCAAAGTCTCACGGGCTGAGCCGAGGAGACCGCGATGGATCTGGTTCGCTGAACTGCAAGCCAAAAACGGCACCAGAAAAAAAGCAAGGGCCCAGGGGTTCGAGTAAAATTGCGGCACCGGAGCCTGCAGCCCCGCTTCCTTCTTTTCCTCGCATCGAACCTTGCTTTGGGTTGGAACGGTCAATCTTTGCATGAAGGCAATTGATGTTTTTTTGGGGGGGTTTTTTTTTTTCGTTGCCTGAAAAGGCCGTGTGAGGCCTCGGCGGCTACAAAAAAAAAAAAAAAAAACCGTCTATGAATTGATTGCATTTCGGAAGTGTCAAAGCTAAATATAAATGATTTCCAGCCTGATGTTTGTCTGCTGGCCAAGGAACGATTGGTCCCCATCAAGGGATGCAGACCCGCTCGGTACCTGCAGCTGGAAGGCGCCAGGGGCACGATGGAGGCCAATGCACGCTCTTTCCCAGACCTTCTTGAGGCCCCCAAGTCCCGCACTTCTTTCTCGACGGGGACATTTTGGGTCTTTCTTCTCCTGAACCAAATGCCATTCTGGGCTGTCAGCGCCCTCGGTTTCACCTCTCCCTGAAGTGAGACGGAACAAGAACTACTAGTCCCTTGATCGCTGCTGTCATTGTGAACGGTGGTAATTGCCCTCGTCATTTGATTTACCTGGACTGCCCTTCTGTTCTGTTCTTGTGCAATTTCTCGGAAACCGTTCATTACCTGACATCGCCAACGAGGCTGTCTGTACTTTTCTCTCAAGATCACGCTGCTGCGTCGCCACTTTCATTTACTAGCATACTGCGAGTCAGAAAAAGCAGAGACACATTTAGAAGTGATACCCTGATCAGCTTTTGGATCTACCAACCATTCCCACGAATCGAGTTCGCAAGCGACGACTTTGTCTTGCCTGGTTAGCACTATCTTTGCGGACGGGACGGTATAGGAATCACATCCTCTAGACGATCATACACACGCGACAGTCATACACACCATGAAATTTCAGCGATCATTATCATTCGATACCAAATACTAGTTATAAGGCCCTTGAACTCAACAGAGCCTTGCGTTTCGTGGTCTCCAAAACACACTCATTATTTTGCCCCTCCTCCAGGTTGGCATTTCGAAAGAGAGGAGGAGCATATTTCCAACAGAAAACAATGCCGGCGCTCACGGTAGATCAGGCGATGGAGAGGAGTTTGAAGGATGGGGTTCTGGATTTGCTCGCGCGAAGTGTGCACGCTGCGCTCTACCGGAGGGATTTGACAGGACAAATCGGAGATGTCAGAAATGCATTCTCCAGTTGGGACAACTGCATGGCAACCACCTACTGCAAGTACGTTGAACCCAACATCTTCTCCCGGCTTATTGTGATACTTACTTTGCCCAAAGATGGCCGGCTATCGGGTTGATGATTGTCGCAGGTATCCTCGTCATCTCGGTGGCTTGGTGCCTCATTCGATGTGCCTGCTGCGCCAAATCATGCTGCTGCGAGTGCTTCTCATGCCTGAAGTGCTGCGGTAACTGCTGTGGTTGCTGTGACCCTCCACGAGGAAACAAGAAAGAATACCTCCAGGAGCCTTACATGCCGCCAAATCAAGGATATAAGGCACCAGAACCAATGCACCACGGCTTCGGAGTGCCTGCCAGCCATCATGGTGGCCAGAGCCATGGGGTCTACGACAATGGTGGCGGATTTGGAGGCTCCACGTCAACATCAACCAAAAAGGCAGATTTTCCTCAGTACGCCGAATTCGACTCCGGCGGCAAGAGCACCGGCAAGCATTCTGGTAATGAAGATTCGCTGCCAGCAATGCCCAGCTGGGAAGGGGCTGAAAGCAAGCAGATTGCGGTTGAGGAAGAGGCTGTGGAATTGAGCCAACTGAAAAAGCCTGAGGCTCAAACTCAACCACAGAGCCCAACGATGATTAACGGGGCATCTGCGATGAATGCAGGACCTCAAAGAATGAATACCGGACCCCAGAGAACGACTCCATCACCTGGACCCCGAAGTCCATATGGACCGCCTGGTCCCAACCCAGCGGGCAATGGGCACTATCCTCCTAGTGCTATGGACAACGATCCTTATTCCCAGACTGCGCAGAGCTACAACCAGCCTGGTGGATATGGTCAGCAAGACCAAGGATATGGCGTCCAAGGAGGCGCCATGGCTCCTGGACGGCGTTCTCCATATGACGACAACAACGGCCACAGCAATGGGTATAACAATAACAACAAGACTCCTTACGGACAGGCACGAGCGGGTCCCCAGCAACCGGGATATGGCGGTTACGATGGTTATGGGCAGCAGCCATACGACAATTACGACTCGCAGGCCGATCAGGGTTATGGCATGCCTCAGCACCCGCCTGCTCAGGAGTTTGACGGTGCTGGCTACGGTCAAGGCTCGATGAAGTCTCCGAGCGCTCAAAACGGCGGTTATGGCGGTTATGGCCAAGACCCAAGACGTGGGCAAGGATCACAGGATGACTACTCGAACGGGTACGGGAGGCCACTGCGCTCGCCCACGGCAGCACAAGGGGATTATTCTAGTCCTTACGGGGCCGACTCGAGGCGAACTCCAGCACCACAAGGCGCCGATTACTCGAGTCCCTATGGTGCCGACTCAAGACGGTCGCCAGCAGCACAAGGTGGTGACTACTACAGCCAGCAACGCACCCAATCACCTGCTCCTCAGGCAGATTACGGCAACGGGTATAACAGTCGACCGGGCATTACACCCCAGTACTCGTCTGAGTCAACACAACCTCTTCGTGCACCCCAACGTCAGTACACTGGAAGTGACATGAACGCCTCGACCGGTGTGACGCCGGCTGACGGCGGGTTTGACTTCTCCTCTGGTTACAGCCGTCCGGCGCCGGCGGCAAATGGAGGCTATCGCCAGCCGAGCCCTGTCAGTGACAATTTCCAACAGCAGTCGACGACTTCCGGGTATCCGGGATTTAAACCGTACTCGCCTGGACCTTAAACATGATATGCATACACTTGTGGAAAGGTTAAATATGGGAATTTACGGAGTAAAGGACAGCATTTAATGAAAGGGCTTGTTTTGGTCGGCAAACATGATTGGGGTTTCTTTTTCTTACTCTCGTTTGACTTTAAGATGTTTCACGGCGTCATTTAGATTTGGGATGTTTGTGTGATGCTTGTTGTAACAACCATGTATGAAAATGTCCTGGAGGTTTCATTTCGTTTGCAAAGAGGAGGAAGTTTGTGTTGTTCACTTCTATATTATTGCCTTGCTGGAAAGCGAGCAAACTCTATATACCACGAGTGTTTTTGTTGGACGGAGGGAGGATTGCGGTTTGATTTGAGGGTTACTTGGACAATGATGATGTCAAGTGTGGTTAGCCTTGACGAGCTGAGCTTGGGCAGCACCATGCAAAAAGTGCCCTCACACGCGCGTTGTACGCATCCGCCGGGTACATATATCGACTACTACTACTACTACTACTACTACTACACAGTGTTCTTACCTGTTCATGAAAATTGATTTCTCCCATCGGGCTGCTTATGCATCTTATTTTGATTTTCCTTTTCTGGCTGACGGGTAAGCAAAAAAGCGGCTGATGATGATGATGATCATCATCATCATCTCACTCGAGGACATTGGAGGGATAGATGACTTTTCTTGAGCCGACCCCCATTTCACTAGTATGCGCATTATGCCCAGCCCTCCCGTTCTGCTATTTACCCTCAAATGCCTCAATAACTAATGGAGCATAGTCGGCAAACCTTCCGTATTACACATATGTAACAATGTCTATCCAAGTGTAAGTTTGGTAGTATTTTTTTTTTTTTTTTTTTTTTGTTTTGTTTTGTTTGTTTGTTTGTTTGTTTGTTGTTTGTTGTTCCTCCCGTTCCTCCCGTCGACACAACCCGTTCTGACCAAGAAGGTCAGGAACCCTAGTGTTAAGTAGGCAAATACGACACTGACACTTGACTTTTTGACCTAAAAGATGACCGAAAAGATGACCGACCCGAAGTTGGTCCAAGTTTCTTATTACAAAAGATGATTTTTTAACAAGCTTCCTTCCCACCCAGTTACCTATCTAGGTATGTACCCATGTACTTCACCCCTCCCACGTGGACGGATTACACTGGGTGAGGTTACGAGATACTGGATTTGTGATCCACGGGTGTTTTGTGGCGCGGAGTTACTACATTCCTTGCGCATATTGATAATTTTTTTGCTCATATGCATATGAGTTTAATATTTTTTTTTCGCGTTTGCCCGATGCAATGCATACGAATGGGGGTTTCATTCAGCCTCACCCCCCCCCCCCCCCAAAAAAAAAAAATGTCGTGACTTGTACTACTTACTTACGCCGATAACGCGGAAAGTGAGTGAGTTAGGGGTCCTAGACCGGGTGTGTGTGTAGGTTAGGCACGACATATCAGATAGTCGGCAGCTTTAGAGATGTTCTCAAAAACAATGAGAGATTTTTGCAGGCTGTCGGAACAACAAAACCCGAAGAGTTGAAAATATATTTGGAATCATATAAAGTTACACAAGAGCAAACGGGAGGAAATGAAATCCTCTGCTGATGAAGGCTGGATCTGGAAGGGGTTCACCGGATGGTTCAATGGGGAAATAGATGAGGCTGCGTATATTTGGATACCGTTTCGCAAGAGCCGGTCTTCGTCCGGTGATTTTAATGTTCGCGTCTATTTTGTGCAGCCGCAGTCGCGACGATCGAACGAGTCAGGAATGCGGAATGTGGGATGGTGGCTTGGAAAGAGAGGTTGACGCCAGCTCAGACGACGCTGGTGACGGGTGGCTATGCAGGGACAACGTCGAGAGTCTACTGCCGGGCCGGTGGAGAGACTTCTAATTCGGGCAGTATTCTGTTCTTGGGATTCCCCTTCGATTGGGTTTCTCCGTTCGACAAAGACGCCGAGGGCCGGCTGGTAGTGTAGGCTGCGCACGGTGATAGGCAGCAAAAAGCGTCTGATGAAACTCTACACCAGACGAATACCTTTCCAGAATAACCTAGAAATAAAAATAACATTCAAGAAGGGCGGAAGGAGAAAAAATGAACCTGGGGATTGGAATTGCCAAGAGCTTCCTCATCGCTTGGCTGCTTGCCCGAAATCTGGTTGAGGTGGGCCCCGCAGACAACCTTCAACCGCTTGCGCGAAAGGGGGAAGGGGAGAAGATGGGATGACGTTATTTTTTAATTCTGACGGGGTCTTTTCTCCATCAGGTTTTTTTTGGGGGGGGGGTTTTTTTTAACTCGTCCGGGAGTATTTGGGCTCCGTGACTCCGTAACCCCAAGAAAAGCACTGACATGATCATCCTCTTGCAATTTCTTTCTTGAGAAAGGGGGAAACAAATTCTGTTGGAAAGGTGACAGCTTGTCATGTTTCAGAGTTTCAACAAAAGTCTCGCACGTAAAATTACCCCCAAAGCAATGCAAATAAAAATGCTACTCAGCCCTGCACACCGGCAGCACCCGATCATTTCTCTTTCCCGGAGACTCTTGGTCTTTGGGAAGGATCGCACGGTTGTTGATGCGCAGGAGAGCCTTCTTGAGACATGCAGCTTTCTAATTGGCCGAGGAGAGAGGGGGACCCTGGAAACCTGTCAGATGTCGACTGAAGCCTCTCAAGTCCCCGAGGCCTGTAAACATGTCAGCCACCATCTTAGAAGAAGGACGGTGTAGTTCGGGACGGTGTGCTGTTTAGATATATGGATACCTGCTTGGCTGAATTTTTATTTCTGCCCTACACCCCCAACGAAAACGTGTTGTGCAAACAGTGGCTCTCTCCCTATTATCCCCTACCCACCACGAAGCTCCCTATTAAATCCTGTCAAGAGGACCTGAAAAAAAAGAGCCTTTAAGGTTCCCGCTGGTGTCCAACCCCTCAAAACACTCCACCCACCACACAAACCACGTTACGCGAAGTCCACTTTAGCGTCGGGCCTCCGGCCATCTATCGTCTCGAGACGGTTACCTGGTACACTATAAAAGGTGTGCCCAGGTGTGTGTGTCGAAAAGGTTTCGAAACGAATCTGATGATCAACGTGGACATGGCTTCATCCGAAATGGCGGCGTCGAGTAATAATTCGCAAAACACCGGCTTTGTGAGCAGGTTTGAGTTGCGGTTACCTGCATTTAATTTTGAGAAGGACAATGAGAGGGAAACAGCCACAACAATAACAACAACAACAACAACAACAACAACAGATGAATTCCTAAACGAGAAACCTGACCAAGTTGCCACACCACAAAACGCATCATACGGTTACACGGGCCAAGGCACGTCGCACTCCGCACCCGAGAGTACGGACAAGAACGAACCAGAGGCCTGGGTGCATGGGACGGGTGTGCGCACTTCGCTCCTCCCGCCTCCGTCACTCACTTCCAGTTCATCCGAGACTTCTCATGCAGACGCCTCATCGCCGTCCTACATTTCTCAGCCGCAGTACACTCCTCCCCCCATACCGAATCAGCATCAGCACCAGAGGCAGCAATCTCAACCAGTCCACAGAAAACCACTACCCCACAAGTCATATATCCCGTACTCACCTCCGCCTCCACCTGCGCCAACCGCAACTCCTCCGCCAATCCCTGAGGACGCTTTCCCCGACAGGAACTCGCCAGTCCAGCTTATAATAAGTTCGGCTCCTACCTCACCTGTCCAAGAAAAGAAGAGGGATTTCGTCGGTCATTTTGAGCCCAAGCTGCTCCAAAAAGCCTCCACCATGCCGGTAACAAAGGTCCCGGCAGTTCGGGCACCGGAATACCAATCGCATCTTGCAACCCCTCCCCGAGCCGCTCCGGGTGTCCCTCTCGTCACAGCAACTCAAGCCACACCAAACGCTGACAGGGACCAGCAAAATAGGAGCCCTTCTCCTGATCACCCACCTTCAGCAGCAAAACTCCAGCCCAACCGGTTACAACCTCATCATGCATCTTCAGCTCCTCGCGGCCGCAGCGTCTCGGCTCAACCACAAAACATTCGGGGTTTTTCTGCCGATGGGTACCGGGCAGTGTCTAACCCGCTTGACAGCCGGGCGCCATCAACAAACTCCGGAGAGGGTAGCCCGACCGGCCTGCACCCAAAAACGGGGGTAGTAAAAAAGAGAAAGAGCTGGCTGCCAGGTTCGGGTTCGAGGTCGAGGTCAAACTCAGTAGAAATGAGCAAGGTGAAGGGATCAGGCGCATGGATCATGTGTCCCGATGCGCAAGTCGACTACAACATTGCGCCATTGACCGACGGCGAAAAGGTAGGTTTTGAGTGTTTTATCCGAGCCGGTGTCGTTACTCACCATGTGTTGTGTTGCAGGTACCCGAGTTGTGGAACGAAGCAGGAAATGTCTTCGTTTACCTGCACCCGAGGGAAACCGGGATGGGCCCGTCATTCAAAGTGGCCGACTACGTCTTCGGCTCGTCGTTGGCGTTCAATGAGCTTTTGGTCCAGGGTTTGATGGAAAGAGCAGGGAGTGTAAGCAGCGGCGCCAGCAGCAGCGGCAGCGGCAGCGGCAGCGACTTTCTCCAGGTCGATGGTGCCGAGCTGCGCCAACAACGCCCCGCGCCGGCCCGAAACGCAATCGAGGGGCACCTGTACCTCCCCCTCAGTAATACGGACATCGAGAGTTTGGTCGCAGCTCGGAATTTGTTCGCTTTCCTGACGAACCAACCACTTGTCGGAACTCCCGCCAACTCGTCGCTGTTTGCAGCCGTCATCAACATCGCTGGTCTTCTCCGCCAGTTCAACTTTAGCAACGCCGACGGCTCGTCATTTGGCGAATCGGTTGAAGCTGCTTTCGACTTGTTCCTTGACCAGTTTTCGATTGGAGATGTCAGAAATAGTCGGGAGAAGACTATTGAGGGCCTAGTGATGGGAGAGGCGATGAAATCGTGGAATTTGTACAATGAGGCCTTTACGCACGCTGTGGGCAAGTATGAGTCACTTCTTGCTCTCGATTCTCCCATCTACAACCAGGTCTCGGCAATGACAAGGAACCGTATGGAGCGCGCCCATCTCGACCTTCTTAACCGGCAAGCCAATGTCAACTCCAGGATCGAGTCGTTCGACTACCCTTCACTGTTCGCTGGAATCGCCAACTCAACATCACACGAGGAATACAGGAACGTCAGATTCAAGGAATGGAGGAACTCCTTTGGCAAGATGAGGAGTTTTGTTCTCGGGTACTACAAGGACCTCTTCGGCAGCTGGCCGCCCAAGGCCAGGAGCAAGAAGAATCGCTTCACTCAGAGCGGTCTGAACAGGCAGTGCCTGAAGATGCTTTACTCGGACCTCTGCGCTCTCTACGATTTGCTTGTCGATCGGGAATCCGTCACTCCGCGCGTCATTGATCAGCCGCCAGAGGAAAAGGACACAAAAGAAGTGAAAAAGGAGAAGGAGGACATTGTTGCTGCGTCCATCTCGGCGTTGCGCACCATGTTCACGGAGTTTGAGAGGTCCTCACCTCCCGTCTTGCCACCAATTCCTTTTGATGTCCCAAAAATCCCCAGCATGACGTCGATTTACGAGACGTACAATGAACTCCCCGCCAAAAAGCAGGCCAAGTTTGACAAGAACCTTCAGCCGCATGAGATGCAGCTGCTTCTCATCAAGTCGCACAATATTGATACGGACGCGCTGCAGATGCCATTTTTGTTGGCGTTCAAGGACTTCGAACTGCGCGAGGCCAAGGGAGTTCACCCGAGGGATCTGCTTGATCAGCGTCTTGGGTACTGGCTTTTCCTCTACGTGACCATCCAGTCGCTTCCCATGCTTGTAGTTGACGCTCCCGGACTACACTTCACCGAGGGAGTAGAGTATTTCCTCTGCGAAGCACCGCAGGGCAATCTGCCGTGGATTGAGGATGCCGGAGAGGTTAGGAAGATGTGGTACCAGACTGCTGATCAGAATATCGTTGAGTTGTCGGCGGACGTGGTGCTTTTCTCTTCGGAGGGCATCTACATGCGGAGTCACTGCTGGTTGGCTGGGAAGGAATGGGAACATAACCTGTTGAATGGTGGGCCCGGCGCGGCAACCCCTCCTCCACAAGAAGGAGGAGGGGGTTTGTTCCCCGGTAGTTCGCCTCTTCAACCACCCAGGGCCGTGTTTCAGGATATGGATCCTGCCATCAATAATAATCTGCCTCAGAACCAAGGGGGCCAGAGGAGAGATTCGGGTTTGGGCTCGACGCCTAGTTCGCCGCATTTGAGACCGAGTAGGAGCGGGTCTCCGGCGAGCAATCATCGGGCCAGGCATGCGTACAGGGCCAGTATCGCTATCGGACTTGAGCCGCTGCCCCTTTTGCCCGACGGGTCTGGGTTTGCCGGTGGTGAAGACGGGAGAAGGGCGTCGAGGGCGCCGAGCGGGGCGAGCAGTCCCGGGTTGATGGATCAGTTTGGCGTTCCTGGGGGAGGGCTGGGAGTTAATAAGTTGAGGGTCAGTAGGAGTGCTGTTAATCTTGGTCAGCAGCAGCAGCAGCAGCAGCAGCAGCAGTTTGGAGATGAGCAACAGCAGCAGCAGCTAAGGCAAGTTAGTTATGGTGGTAGGCTTGGAACACCACCTCCTCAGCCTAACACTCCTCCTCCGCCTCCTCCTCCGCCTCAGCCTCCAGTTGGTGGTGGTGGTGGTGGGCATGGGCATGATAGAAAGGATTCTTTGACGTTTGATGATATTCTGAAGGGTATGGATAAAGGGGGGAAAAAGAAGAAGAAGTTGTTTTTTTGATGAGGGCAATGAAGGGGTTTTGGTTGTTTTTTTTTCGGAAGCATAATGGAGCGTTTCCTTGGCGGGTTGGGGGTGTTTTTCCTTCTTTTCTTTTTTATTTCTTTTTAATATTTAGAAAGCCATACATCTGGATAGATGATACCCTTCTTTTTTTCTTTCTTTCTTTCTTTTTTCGGTATAAAAAATCTTTTTCTTTCCGCACTGTTGACCCTTTGCATATCGATTGAGGGTGTTTGGATTTGATAGAGTAGGGATGGATGGATGGATGGATTGTAACATCGATGTAGTGGGTATGTGTTGTGTTTGTTCCGGTTCGGTCTCAGTCTTGAGGGGTTTGTCTGGTTTCAAGCATTATTAGCACCATCATTGTCGCCATCATAAAATAGCGATAGCGCAAGCGAGTCAGATAGTCGAATATGAATTTTCTATGAGGGTTTTCAAACCAACAGGGAAGGAAGTAAGTGGGTGGAATGTAGGCTTTTGAGAGACGAATTGAACAGATTGAACAGAGAGAAGGGGGGGGAAGAGAGAGGAAAGGGAAAGGTAAAGAGAAAGAGGGGAATGGATGGATGGATGGATGGATGGATGCAACAGCCAGCCATCCAGTCCAGTCAGAGTACCATTTTTCATATCTCTTTTCTTTCTCTTTCTCTTTCTCTCTCTGCTCCAAACATCAGATACAGCACACACACACACACACACACACACACATACATATACAAAAAAAGATCAGCTGAAAGTATTATGCCGCACGCTTACCACCACCCTATCCTACCCTACCGTATGTGTATTTGTGTTTGGAAATATGCCTTGGCTTTTCATAGATTGAAACGAACGACGGAACGGGATGGTGTGTGGTATCATTATCATTCAGCTCCAGCTTCCAGGGGTTTTTTTTTTTTTTTTTTTTTTAAACAGTGCTTCCTTCCTTCCTTCCCGTATGTGCATGTATACCCCGTCAGAAGCAAAACAAATGGAATTGGGGGAGGAGGGGGGGGGGGGGGGTTCCGTATTATGTCGAGGTGGTGTGGGACGGAGTAGGTATGTATGTATGGTGGTGGTACCTCTGCATGTAATGTAGCTTTCCTCCCCCATAAATTGAAACGAGCACCTACCTACCTACCTACTTAACATACCCGGCAAATACCTACATTTCGGCATTTACATATTACCCCTCCCCCCATACGAGGACACAAAAATCCATACGTATTCTCTAGGTACCTTGCCAATCCCTACCGCGCGGCGGCGGCGGCGGCGTCGTATACCTAGGTAGGCACTCTCGGGTGGGTGTGATTCATAGGTATATGTGCCGCTCAAAAGACTCAGGTAGATAGGCAGACCAGACCAGACCAAACCAGACAGATAGATAGACAGACAGATAGATAGATGTGCCGCAAACTGACCGGAATCCGAGCCCATCGGCATTTTTTTTTTGTTCCTTCTATACCACCGCATACTACAAACCCCTGAAAACCGATATACACACTCAGCAGCCTATGTAGATCAGATACCTCACGCGATCATGAATTTTTTTTTTCCTTTCTCTTTTTTCTTTGTGAAATTCCGCACACACACACACACACACCCGTGGAAATATGATCATTCTGTGAGAGAATTTCCTTGGCAAAGGAGTACATACACATAGATAAGTACATGTACTGCACATACCCTCCCACAAGTAAAAAGAAAAAGTGGAATTTGGAATTGATGAGGCCCATGTAATTATGTACATGTACATTACATACATAAAATCATATCATTTCCTTCCCCGCGCAAGCAAAAACTGCCTGCCGTGTAACATCGTCACATTTCAAAAGTCCAAAAAAGTTCACCATCCGTTTCCGTCAGTCTCTCTCTCTCTCTCTCTGTCGGCGTGCGCTTTTACGCCCACACAAACATACACTTGACACCATCTATCCTCTTCGTACGATCCGATCCGATTCATTCTAACACATAAAAAATCTGCCTTTTATTCTGGCTTGTTCCAAGGAAATGAATCACAGGAACAGCAACAAAAACGGCCGCATGGAATCCGGCCTGGGCAGAAATACGACTTGCAAGCCCAACCCCAACTTGGAAATGTCCCGCATCTTTGGGATGGATGGTGGGATGGTGGGGAGGGGCGCTTGCAGGGGCAAGACGAGCCGCCCCCCGGTTGTTACTTCGTCTTAAAAGGTTGTGCCCACAAGGCTGGAACCGAACAAAAAATTGAGTCCCCGTCTTCTCTCTAATTGATGAAGCATGGACAGCTTCATTCTGTGTGAAATCAATCACCTCGAATTTCCGCGACTGCGAGCCCACGAGGAATCCTACCGATCTGGAGCATGGATAAGCAAGCGACGGATTGAGAGATATATAAGTGTGGTAGAAACCCACACCCAAAGCCTGCATAAAATACACACGTTCCTCGCAAATCCAATGTTGGCTTTTTTGGTGTTTTCCAAACTCGACCAATCCCTCAAATCGCACCTTGAACACTACCTAGCCAAGAAATCCCAAATCCTGTCCCAAGGTAGCGGACTTGTCCCAAAGCCCAAAATCGGACTGATTTCCGGTCTAAAATTGGTCAAAATCGGTCCCGTTCGGCAAAAGAATGTGTGGTGTTGCAAGCGACGAAAGGCGAAATGGTGTGGTTTGCACCTTTGTATGACCCCTTTTTCTGTAGCACACCCTAGAGCATTTGGATTTTTCGGTGAGCCACAAGGGTGCGATTGGACGGTCGTTTTAAGGTATAACGGGCCAATTGACCAATCAGACACCCTTGCCACACCGGTTTTGGGCAATTGCTATGCCTCACTCATGGTGTAAGAGTTCGAGCGATGGACGAGGGAGCCTCCTCGACGTCCAGAGGGGCACAGAAAACTCAAGGACAAGCCCAGCCCTGACCCAAATCTTCCCTTTCCCCCTCGTTTCCACCATAGCATCACCAGGTATCCGTATCCCACCGACCTATCGTTGGACAGACTTCCTGGAGCTTTGCCGTATCAGTTGCCTTGTTCGTGTTGTTTGGAGCCAGCTCACACTGACCTGCTGTCTCATCCCGGATATCGACGTACATACTTAGCGCTAATCTCGGATGCCGGCCATGTCGACCCCTGACCGCTATCTCGCCTTTGGCGGAAGTGTCCGCCTGTCCCCTGTACCAGATCTGGAGACCGCAAGCTCTTCTGGGCATTCCGACGACTTCTCAGACATGTTTGACTGGGATGCGTACGATGCAAGTGGAAGCATGACCAATGTAACCACCCAGTCAGAGGGCTCGGCGCATGGGAGGGTCGCCGCCAGTCCCGCCAGTCCCGCCAGTTCTTCGGATCTCTCCCCCATAGGTGCTGATGCCGATGGTGACATCGAGATGTCAGACGTTAGAACCAAAGTACCCCATGCTTCGATTCCCTGGCCAGAGCTTTCAAGCCCACCCCCGCGGGATAAAGATCTCCACATTCCGCTTGACTCCCCCCCCCTTGCCTACAGGGCCTTGTACCGACCATCCCCTCCCCCTTCAAGCCACACCGAGATGTCCCCTGTCGGACGGGCCCCCCAGCACGCCCCACACGCCCCAAGCCAGAAGAAGTCTCGAGTCCTTAATTCGCCAGAAAAGACAAGCCAGGTGAGAGAGCTCGGCGCCTGCTATCACTGCAAGCGGAACAAGAGCGCGGTACGCCCCCCCCCCTCCCCCTTCACCTAGCTCCTATGCCTTCAACCTGCTGACCAAAGAATCCAGTGCTCTTCGGGGGTTTGCGAGTGGTGTACCAAGAATGGACCCATTCCGGAACTGGCTTGTATCCGAAAACCACTCAATGCCATCCGCGGGACATGGACAGGTAGGCCTTCATCCAACGATGTGGCGTTCTTTCTCGACTGACCTCTCTCCAAGGACGCTGGAATTGGGAGGAGTTCGCTAAGCGAGAAGACCTGGACAGAAATCGTTCGGAGTTCCTTCTCATCTCCTTCTCCAACAAGCCAACGAGCCCTTGCCTAAAGGTTCCCGCAGCCCCATTCGAGTCAACAGGCCAATATGGCCTTGTGTTGCCCGCACCTTCGCGCGGAGAACTGGTGCGTTGGGTAGAAGCTCAGATGCGGTTGGAGAACAGCTCCGGCTTTGAGACATGTATTGACCAATTCCACATTCAACATGTCCAAAATGGCGCCAAATCCCAGATCGCACAGGGACAAAAAGATTTGGTATCGAAGGTGCTTGAAATGAAGGCCATGTGGAGAATTTGGAGCTGCAAAGAGCTGTTTGTTCGGCGAGAAAAAGACAATAGCCCTGTCCAGCCATTTGCCATTCAGGATCGTCTCCGCTTCATTGCCGGCAAGGAGATTTCGGAGCTTGAGGATTGCATCCTTGCCGGTTTCGAAGGCTACCTCAAGAAAGAGGCAGGACGCCCCCCAACAATGCTCAATGTTGCCAGATGGTTATCCTTGATGCAGATGATTTCCATCTACCGCCAGTCTCTGAAGTGGATGCTGCAGCAGGAACATACTGACACCGCCCCATTGGCGCTAGGTGGTAAGTGAAAAGCAGTTGCTGTAGGCTTCGTCGAGTTTGGATTGCTGACTTGAGAAAACAGTTGGGGATGCGAACGAACGGCGACGGAGGTTCAGAACTACCACAGAAGAGTTGCTCCGAGCCGTCATCGTAATATACTTTGATCTGTTCCACAAGAAGAGCATGGTACAGGGTCTGATGGGTGCCGGAATGGAGGCATTTGTCAGCCCCGAGTTGCACAAATCGTTCCAGAGACTGACTAGTGCCATCCCAGCGTTCTGTAAGCCCCCACTGATCGCTCCGAAAATCGTAGACTGGACCACTGACCCCGCTTCTCAGACCAGGAAGTCATCAGCCGAGCCTTGCCTGAAGACAAATTCTTCATCGGGTATGTTGTGGAACGGGAGTTGCAAGTACTCGTGCCCAAAGGTCGGTCGCCCCGGAGGTAGCTGCACAGACGGTGGTTTGTTTGTGCCACGCGAGGATGGGATTTCCACCCGAAATAGTTTCATTCTGTCGATATTGGATTTGGTGCTATGGCGTTCTGTTTTGTTTTAAAAGACGGTCCCCCAATGGGTCATGGGGTATGGCGGTGCCCAAGAATGATTATGCAAGATCTGAGAGTTGCTCGGCGAAACCCGAGCACTGTCGGTCTTTTGTGGGCGGGTAAACGAGTGATGAGTGATGATCAATGAATGATGAATGATGAATGATGAGTGATGGATGATGGATGATGGATGAGGGTGACGATGAAACGAGACCTAGGAAGGTCCGAGGCATGAGCGGGAAGAGCTTTAGTCCACTTGATCGATGATTATACTTCAAATGCAACACTGCATTCCATATTTGCTGCTGATGCCTGGGCGGTCCTGTGTTCATGGGAGTGTGTCGACGGTCACCACTACCTTCCTTTTCTGATGCTTTTCCCTTCCAACATTTCTGAACAAGTCAATCAGATCCTCCTCGTCAACTCCTTTCGCTGCCTGCTTGCCGATGGAAATTTTTAGGTGAAGCTTATATCTCTTTCCCTTCTCCTCGGCGGATTGAAAGCTGTTGCAGAAAGTTAGCGGTCAGGAATTTGAACTTTAATGAATAAAACATACCGAATCATGTCTTTTATAGCACCACGGGCGGTTGGCCACACTGTGACGATCGTCACCAGCGCAGCCGTCACGGCACCGATGTAGTCAGCCCAAAATGTACCGTCAGGGTCTGCGTTAATGATTAGGTCGCGAAGGTTCTGATGAAGGAGCTGATCTATGGGTCCCAAGCCGGCACCCCAGCGGGCACAAAGAGTTACGCCCAAAACTGCCCGAGCCAGGTGCGTCAAGCCAGGAGAATCAGGGTGATCAATCGCACCATGCAGAGTGGCAGCAGCATTTGCGTCTTCCTTCTCTCCCTGGCGGGCCCAGATCTGGCTGGCATAAAGAGGACCAAGCTGTAGTCCAAAAACACTCGTGGTGGTAGATAGGTTCAAGTCCGAGGGAAACGCAGAGGTAAGCGTGTTGAGAACATCTTGGAGAATTTGTGAATCCTGGCCGGGAACCTGAGGCGCTGGGCTCTCCAAAAGATCCAATGGATTGCTTTTCCGAATTCTTGGCGGGAGCATCATCAACAAAGCACCTTCACGGTTTCCGCCTTCACAAAAGGTGACGGACCGAATGGGAGGGATGGCTGCGATGAGAGCGTCGACGACAGCAACGATGGCGGGAAATTGTCCGCGACGACGTTTGGACACACCAAAGATTCTGCCGTCATATGACTTGTTGAACTTGAGCATCTCTTTGGTCTTCCCGAAGAGCCTTCCCGAAACAGTGTATGAGCCGATTGATGGAATGGGGTATGGGTGAATTGGGTCGTTGTGCATCAGCATGGATCCGTAGCCTCGGAAGCCGCCTCCGCACAAGAAGACGTCAATTCCAGACCAATCTTTGCCTCTCTTCTGGCGAGCATCGGCTGCGATGGCTGCGAGAGCAGGAAAGGTATTGCATAACGACTGGAACGCTTCGGCCAGGCCATTGCGAAGCTTGGATTGTTCGGCGGCTTGTAGATCAGCTTTGGCGGTTTCGAGCACTCTCGTCATCCGCGCAGCACCAAAGGGCAGGCTTTGCCCAGCAAGCGCCGCTGCGCATTCCTGAACTTCAGAATCCAAGTAGGCCATCTGAACACTGCCGCCGCCGAGATCAAGAAACAAGCCTTTCACGTCGACAAAGCTCGACCGAGCACCGACAGCGCCGAACAACGTCTCGACTTGAGGCGAAAGAACATGCACCGCCAGAGCTTGCTTGCTCCACGAACGCCACCATGGAGCAGAGACGTCGCCCGTCTGTGTCCGTATGGCCTCAAGCATCGCCGTGGCGTTCTCTGCGCGCCGCATGGCCTCGGTCGCGAAGATGACTACCTGGCCGGGAGGAACTCCATAGTCGTTGACAGCAATGGACCAGAAACGTGCAAGCGCCTGTGAGACATCGCTGATGGTCTCTTCGGGAAACACCATGCTGTCAGAGCTCGAAGATGAGGAGCTGGACTTGTGCAGCGCATCAAACAACGAGATGGGCGACCTCTCTCGGTAAAGACACTTGAGGAGGCGTGTGCGGGGTGGGGAGAGATCCGAGACGGAGAATCGAATCCCATTGCTTTTGAAAGAGAAAATGTGTCAGACATGATCATCGGAAAGCCCAGAAGGACAACGGCGAAGGGGGTTTCTTTACCTTCCCATGTCCACCAGGGCATAGCGATGGCTTGAAGCGCTCGGATCCCATCGTGGCAGTTTCTGCTCGAAGTTTTCGAGCGTAACGAGGTCAACAGAGAGTGCCATTTTTTCAGAGGTGCAAGAAGGTGAGAAGGTTGCTGTCAAGTGTTAATATGGAGCCTGAACGGTTTACGGGTTGGGCTGCAATGGCTGCAATGGCTGCAATCCGCCGGCCGTAGAGCTGTCGGTCAGTCGTTGCCTGTCGCGTGAGGAGACCCGAAAGTGGAATTGCCAGCTGACTCGGATCCAACTTGTTCACTGACACAGGCTGCAGGAGCTTGCAGCAATTATATGCAGTATGTGCAACGTGGGCAAGTACGACTGGAGAACAAATTTGAGTCGAAGTGGGACAGTTCAGCAACAAGGAGCAGTGGGTGTCAAGTCGGATGCGGGATGACGGCGGTGTCCAAGCCTCAAGACAGGAGAAGAAAGTCCAAATGATGACCAACCCTAACCCATTGCCCAGCCATCGTCTTGGCATTTCCTTGGAACCCCAACCCAGAGTAAATAACTGACTGCAACAACTGCCACAACAAGAGGTTTCATATAATATTTCATTGATCCTTATCACACAACGCTTTTTGGTATACATCGCTTACAGAAAAGCAAGCCGGCTTGTAATTTTCCCCCATTCCAGATTGAACAAAAATAAAGGAGAACAGTATAAATAGAACCAGACCCAAGGAAAGCTTGCAAAAATCTAAAATGACATGTTTACAAGACGAATGACAAAACCAAGGATTAGTCTACCCTTAGAACCCTAGGTCCCCTCTTCTTGGTTGCCTTCTTCTTCTTGAGTCCCCTGTCGAATGCCGCTGCCGAAATATGGTCGCGTCCGAGGTTGTCGAGGTCCTTGACCTTGTAGATTCTAATGATCCAGTTCTCACTGGTGAAGGCCTCCTCCATGGTGCTGAGAGTCGGGCCAACCTCGGGTAGGCGGGCCTGACGCATACGGTCAACAGCCTGTCCGGGAGGGAACAGGTTGTTGAAGTTGTAGTAGGACATCTTGTACCTATCAGACGTTTAGTATTCTTGTAATATTCACAGGGACAGTAGGGGAAAGCTCACATCAAGCTGTTCTTCATGGTTTCGGTGGCCTCGCCGTCAACGCGGTACTCGCCTCTGGGAGTGAAGAAGGAGCGCTCCGAGACCTCATCGGGCCAGATACCTTCAGCAATACGAACCATCCAGAGGAACTTATTGATGTCATCGCCGGAGTAACCAAGGAGACCACCAAAGACAACAAGAACATAATCAACCTCGTGCTGGCGCATGATTGGATAGCTGACCTCCTCACGGGAGCTCATGGCCTTGCCGACAGTAGCAATATGCGTGTTGTTCCAGGTGTTGTTGTCAACGAGAGTGGGGCGATCAGCCATGCCACCAATCTGGTAGCCATAATCCCACCAAGACATAATCTTCGCATCCTCCTTTGTGTTTTGACGGAGCCACTGGTACGCCTCGCGATAATCGTCGATGATGTGTTGGCTGCCGTCAGGCATCCTGCTCGCCAGAACGACTGATGGAGAAGAGTAGGCGTTGGAGGTGACCCAAGTGCAGTGAAGAACAAAGATCAAGAGGTATACAGCAAGAGAGCCGACCATCAAAGCCTTGGACCAAGGGCTGTAAACGCCAACCAATGGCTTGCTGGCGGACTTGAGCCCAGACTTTCCACTCTTCTTTTCGGAACCCTCAGTGGACTGTTGATCCTCAGGGGGGGTCTTCGCGTCGAGGTAAGTGTCGAGGAGGGTTGAGATAGCAATAGCGGCGGCAACGCAGACGACCGGGGTCAGCGTGAGCATGAGACGAACCATCACGCCAGCGAAGTAGCTGCCGAAGACCGCATAAACAATGATGAAGACGTGCTCATCAGCAAGCTCCTGGAAGCAGAGGTAGACACCAACAGGGAAGAGGAAGATCAGCATATTAAGGTCGAAAAAGAAGGCTGGCCAGGCGGTAGGCTGATGCTCGGATACGGAGGCGATGATGGGAATGTGGATCTTGGCGTATCCTGTATCCCAGAGAGAGTAGAAACGACCGCTCCAGGGCGCAATGATGCCAGCACTGGTGGCAACGACAAGTCCTGCCAAACCAATGGTGAAGATGCCACCAGCAAAGATCCAGAGGAAGCTCTGGAACTGCTTGCTTGGGACGGCTGATCGGACGTAATCCAAGAAGGCAAGTAGTTGAAGAAACCCAAAGATACCAAGAGCGGGCATGTGTTCGCTGGTCTTGACGGGAAGGAACCCGACGAAGGGAATCTGCATGCTTGCAAGAGTTCCCAGGGCATACCATGTCGTGTATGCCACATATAGTCTGGTGCTGTAACGGCCCATGCAGATCAAAACAAAGGAGTGGAGAGGCAGAAGGCAGGTGATGAAGGCATAACCTCCCCAGGAGGCAACCATGTAGCCGTAGAAGAGGGCGCAGATAGCACCCCACATCATGGAACCCTGCTTGAGCGCCTTGATCCAGAGATAAAAGGTAAAGACCAGCAGGAAGATCGCAATAGCTTCATTGTCGTAGCTGCCGGCAACTGAGCGAGAGATGTAGCCGGGGGCGATTCCCATGAAGAGGGCGGCCAACAGACCAGCAGAGTTGGACGTGGTCATTTCGTTGGTAAGGAGATAGGCGGCGATGGCAGTGAGGCCGGAGAAGGCGGGCGCAAGAAGGACGCAGACATTACGGATGTCGACGGGGATCGTGAGAGTACGGAGAGCATGCCAGATAGCACCACTGGTGACCATGAGGCCTGGGTAAAGAGTACCTCCCGTAACGCGGCCAAGGGGATGCCATGTTCGGTCATCGAACCAGTCCCAGAAGCTGTAGAAGCCGTTGGCTACAAGGTACTTGGTTGCGCGGAAGTTAAACCAGGGATCGAATTCGTGGATAATGCTCTCGAAGCCTGCACGAAAAACAATTTGTCAGTATGCAGTTGATATCAAATTACAAGCAGTTATATCACATACGAATGACAGAGAACAAGCGGCTTGCAATTGATGCGGCGGCAATCAGCGCGAGGATGACCACCCGCAACGCGCTGCGAGTGGTCTTCCCCTTGCCAATTGTGGCCAAGGTATCAAGGGGATCGGCCGACATTTTGGCCTTTTTTAGGGTGTTGTGGTGCCTCTCGCCGGTCGGTGTTGTGAGGCTCGCGAGGGCTGCGACAAGAGCATCGCTTGCTACGGATAGCTTGGGTAAGTTAGGTGGTCGATTTGGAGAGGACAGTTTGGAGCTTTCGCTGCATCATGTTCCAGGGCCTGTCTTGGCACTTATTATTGGATTGAAACAGGGGATGCGACCCACACGTTCCCGCCATTCTGCCGGGCGGTCAAGAATAATTAAACTTGGGACTGGACTCTGCACTGGCGGTCCCAGAGACTGCCCGCCAATACCTGCGTTTGGTTGGAGATGAGGAATCTACTTTCAGGGTTGTTGGTTTATCAAGATAGCATGTTCTTGCTTCTGCTACTTTCTTCCACATACACATTACACGGATTCAGCTGGACCTAGACGATGCAAGATGGAACAGATGACCAATTGAGTGACTGGGCGTAAGACGCGGGTATCATATATCTGGCGACGGCCAAAGGCTGCCCTGAGTAGGTCCCTCGCCTGGCCGACTTGGTCCTGAGAATTGCTAGTATGATGCCCAGTATCACCACCAACAAAAGGACTCCGATGTAGGTGTTTTAGCGCAGAGCTTGAATTCGGCAGCTGAAAAAGCTACCTAGCCGGATCGATGAAATCGTTGACTTCGTAAAACACCCGAAACCCCAAAAACAGAAATCCCTGGGATTATGCATTGTTTGAATGATGCGAAAGTCTTTTTAAAAACCGCGCCGTGCCCAGTACCCTAGAGATAACCATCCCATTACCCACGAAAACACCATTTATGCCTGTACGCCCCGTCAGCATTGCTTGCCAAGAAATACCCCCTCAAAACCCCATGATCCTTCATACCTTGACGGCGAACTTCCGCTGAGGGAAGTGAGTCTGGCGCTTCTTGGTCTTCTCGAGCGTTCTGGCGGCATCCTCAGGGGAGAGGCGGCGGCGGATGGCGCGGGTCTGCTTGGCCCGGAGATCAAGAGGAAGGTACTTCTTGTTCTTGTAGAAGAGGCGGAGCTGAGCGCGCTGCTTGGCGTTGATGATGGTAAGAACGCGAGCAATCGACTTGCGGAGATCGTGGCTATCAAATCCAACACATGTCAGCCCAAAACGGTCCATTGTTCCCAACATTTTGCCCTTGGTGATATTCTGGGGTCTCGGGAGATTCTATCGTGGGCCGCGGGAATGGGTATTCGATTCGACGTACATCTTGGTCAGCTTGGTGCCCGAAGAGACGATCTTCTGGATACGGAGCTGGCCGAGCTCAGTCTTGAGCTCACCGAGCTGCTTGGTGAGCTCGTCCTTGTTCTTAGACCACAATTGGCCAGCCTTGACCTTGCCGGAAGACTACATCACCAAGGTTAGCGATTGCCCTTCATGTTGTACACCTTGATATTGTGTTCCAAGTCCACCCCAACACCCAATACAGGTGGGGGAAACGGTGTACATGACAACCCCAAGAATTTCTGCAGAATAACAGCAGCAAGATGCAAATCAAACATACCATCGTGAAGGGATTTGTCGTCGAGTCAAATGGGCGATGGGCGACGTTTCCTTTGACTGCGACGAGTCTTAGTGTCAATGAAGCAAATGGGCGTCCAACAAAATCTCAGTGGTGTGGATGCGCAAAATGGCAGGCAGGGCGGAAAACCCTACGCGAAAAAGTGGCCCGTGCGCAAAAAGTGCCTGAGGCGCGGCGCCCCGCAATTCCAAAAGCGGCTAGCTTGGGGTTTGGTGCTTTTCGAACTTGCGCACAACTGGGTCAATCACCCATTTCAAAATCTCGAGCAGCCGCATCAAGTTGACGACCGACCACGAAAATCTACTAACCACCCACACAGCCAGAGCTCTCAACATGTCGGCGGCTCCCACGACAAAGACCTTTGGCAAGTCGACCCGGACGGTCCCTGCGGCGTCCGAGAAGGCCCAGAAATGGTACCCTGCTGAGGATGAGGCCCAGCCTCGCAAGGTACGTTTCGATTGATGCATTTCATTTTTGAAGCCGAGATACGAACATCACGAGATGGCCCGGATGCGATTTTGGGGGAATGGGGTTCAATTCGACTGTTGGTGGCCGGATGCACGACAAAACACTTTGGCCCGGGACCACGATCTTTGCAAATATGGGAATTACAACAAAATGGGGATTTCGTCAAGTGGCGTATCTAGGTTGATTGCAATGTGATATTGTCTACACGGCTCGGGGCGGGAGACTGCGATAGCAATCAACCCAACAACAGGACTACATTAAATGGAGATATCTGGTTCTAACATGCTTCATCTCTTCAGACCCGCAAGGCCCTCCGCCCGTGGGCTCCCCGCAGCACCCTCGTGCCCGGTACCGTCCTGATTCTCCTGGCCGGTCGCTTCCGTGGCAAGCGCGTCGTCCTCCTCAAGACCCTCGACAACGGTGTCCTCCTTGTCACCGGACCCTTCAAGGTCAACGGTGTTCCCCTCCGCCGCGTCAACTCCAGATACGTCATCGCCACTTCCCTCAAGGTCGACCTTGCTGGCATCGACGAGGCCAAGATTGAGGAGGTTTCCACCCCCAAGTACTTCACCGCTGAGAAGGCCAAGGAGAAGGCCGGCGAGGAGGCTTTCTTCAAGCAGGGAGAGGCCCCCAAGGTACGAGCTGCCCCAACCGATTCTGACGGATATGAATATACTGGGAACGTTATGGCTGACAAGAATGGTTTTACAGAAGAAGGAGGTTTCCAGCAGCCGGGCGGCTGACCAGAAGGCCATTGACAAGGCCCTGATCGCCAACATCAAGAAGGTCGAGCACCTCGCCAGCTACCTCGCCTCCTCTTTCAGCCTCCGCAAGGGTGACAAGCCCCATGAGATGAAGTGGTAAAGGGTGGAAAGAGAGGGTGTGAATGGGAATCAAACGGCGCGGGTTTCGGTATGGCTTGGCCAATTGCATTTGGACGTTAACGGTTCTCGGTCCATTTCGGCGTCTGTAATGATGGGTTTTACAGTCATCAAGATCACAAAATCACTGGGCTTTACAAGGGATCAGAGCCACGAAAGAAACAATCGGGTTTTAGAACAAATTTGGGAGGCTCCCGGTGATCTGTAATGAGATGAGTGAAGTGCGCTGGGGACCTGCAGATACCACCAACCCGGGCAAAATGAGCACCGTTGGCACAATCCTGAAGACAAATCCGCAAGGAGTCTACTGCAAGACTTGCATTTGTGATTCATTTGATGCCATGGCTGGGTTTTTTTTTTTGAAAGACGAAAGGATTATGACAATTTCAAATAAGCACTTCAATATTCACCACAAGACGGTTTCGAGTCATTCCTGGGTTATGTATTGGCATTTGTTGATGAATAGGCGTGTTATAATTTACTATGTTGTTTCATGTGAGTTGGGTAAATAAGGGTTAGGGTCATTTGTGACATCAACAGCTCCAGTTACAGCCACAACACCTCCACGGCGTTGTGCTTGGCCTTACGCAACATGCTCCGTACAAAGAATGGAATCCACCGGATGCACTCTGTAGAGTTCGAGAGGACAACGCCACATTTCCCCGACGATACTCTGGCATTAATCCAACAATTGCGCATTCTCTCTTTCTGTCACTACAACCACTTTTAATAATATGGCGTCTGCATCAGGGTTGGGCTGGGCCCAGCTGAGGCAGCAAGCCCGCGCATTCGAGACACAGGTGACGAATAGCGACTCTATTCCCAGACGGTCGGGGATTTGGACTGCTGACGCCTCCATCACTTTTTTGCAGACAGAAACATACCTCCATACGTACTCGCAGTTCTCGAATCAGACCAACATCCCACCAAAGCCGACAGAGGAGGAGAGAAATACCGAGGCAAAGCTGCAGGAGCTGCTTGAGAAGGTTAGAGGAGGGAATCCGCGCTGCTTTCACCCACTTCTCTCCATTCTGACTAACTCTCTCCCAATTTTTTTTAATCTTCGCAGCGCGAAAATGTAATCGCCCAACTGACCCGCCTCCTCGACTCGGAAATCACCTCGTCGGCGCTGAAACAAAATAACCTCTCCCTGCTCCGCGACAAACTGACCGACCACAGACGGGACCTGTCCCGCCTGCGCAACAACCTGCAAGAAGCGCGCGACAGGGCGAACCTGCTCGGAAGCGTGCGCGACGATATCTCTGCTTACAGAGCTGCGAACCCCGCTGCTGCGGAGGCGGACTACATGCTTGACGAGAGGAACAGGCTGGACAGGAGCCACGACGTGGCTGACAGTGTTCTGAGCCAAGCATATGCGGTGCAGGAAGGGTTTGTCTTGCAGGCGGCATCGCTGGCTAACATCAACAGGCAGATCACGAGGGCTGCCAGCCAGGTTCCGGGGATTAATACGCTTATCGGACGTATCTCGGCCAAGAAGAGAAGGGACGGGATTATTATGGGGGGGTTCATTGCTGTATGCTTTTTGGTGTTTTGGTTCATGTTATAAGAGGAGGAACTGGTTGGCTGCGGAGAGGTGATTGCGGGAGGGGGGGTTGCCGAAAAGAGGGGAAATGTTTTGTATATCACTGTTTTGGGAGAGAGGGAAAGCATGGCGTGGGAATCTTTGGGGGATTCAAGAAAGGCGTTACTGGAGTTTCTAGGTTTGGTTTTTGCTAAGCAGGAAAAAGAGCTTTGTCTTTCTCTTTATCTATCCGCAGGGGGGCGGGGGGGGAGGGCACACCCAAAAGACCAGCGGTTTCTAATTTTTTGCTCACTTTTCCTGCTGTTCCCCCCCCCCCCCTTTCTTTATCTGCATGTGGTGTTTTGCCATGTCATATCTGCCTCTGGTCGTGATACATCTATCCTATCGTACATACATGACCTGATTATGACAGCCGTTAACTTAGGTGAGAGAGTGTGGTGCTTATACAGTAGCGCTAACCAAAAAGGGGGTATCAAAGATTCTAACCAGAAAACCACACCTCTTTCTTTTTACTGCTTCTCGGTGGGAGTGTTCTTGCCTAATACCGGCTTCCTCACAAAATTGGCACCCACCCCTTCCTGCTTCATCTCCTCCACTATCCTGCCGATGCCCTTTACCAGACCCTCTGGCTCGCCAGGCTCGGCAAGTCCGCTGCCCGCCCAGCGTATCCTGCACTCGTGATCCACGAGGTAGGTGTAGCCGACCTTGCTGTTCAGCAAGCCAATCGACTCGCGGATCTCGTCAGAGATTCCCTTGTTGACGAGGAAGTACTTGTCCAAATTTTCCTTGCCCACTTTCTTCTTGAGGGAGCCAGAGAATAATCTGACCAGCAAGAGCTTCATCCAGTCCTCCTCGACGTTGATCTGCACCAGCTGGACTTTGCCGTCCGAAGCCTCTAGGGCCTCGTGCAGGGCCGGGTTCTTCTCGGGGGAGATGAACGACTTGACCTGGTTCTCGGCCCACATGCCGCTGAAGAGCGCCACGACCGAGGCGCGTCCTTCTAGCAAGGGGGTTGTGTCTGCTGCTTTTTTCCCGGACAGGGTCCGGCCGTGCAGGTTCGGAAAGTAGAGGGAGAGGTCCGATTTGAAGAGGCGAGGCGGGGAGAGGAAGGTTTTGCCCTTGTGGAATTTCAGGTTTCGCCAATCTCTGAAGTACGGGCGCGCCATTTTGGATTTGAGGTACTCGCGCTTGACCAGGTGCTTGTCGTAGTTGACGAAGTCGTCGCGGCGCTGCCTGATGGAGCGGCTGTCCACGCCCGTGTTTTGGCCGGCTTCTGGGGGGTAGTTCATGCCGATTGGCCTCGAAAGGGGCGTGGGCGTGAATTCGTCCATCTTCTTGCCGTAGGAGCGGGGAGCGTTGGCCAAGGGGCTGTCGGGCGGCGGGACTTCGGCCTTGGGGAGGCCTGGTATTGATTTGGGCGCATCGGCGGCGGCATTGCTGGAGTTTTTGCTGTCAAGTCGTCCAGAGGAGATGTGAAAGGCGCGGTGTTGCTGACAGAGTAGACAGGCGATCGCTGCCGTTGCTGTTGTTGGAGCTGATCTCTGGATGCCCGTTCGCAACAACAGGCCTGCTGCCGTCCGGGTGATCATGGCTGCGGTGGTCATGTGAGTTGAGGGGAGGGGTCTAACTAATACCTGCCCCCCTGGTAAAAGGTATGTATGGACAGTTTTTTTCTCTCCCGAGAAATTTCCCACGCGAAATATCTGGGCGTGCCCCACTGTCTTCCCGCTTGTCAAAGATCCCCCCAAACGCCTGGACCACTTTTCCCGAGAATCTGGGGTTTCAGTGCGCCAAGCGCTCGGTTACCCGCGGGGGTTCACTGGGGATCCAGGGACAGCTCGGCTCAACGTCATCAGCTAGAACGATAAAGCCGTTGGAAGCCATTGACCAAACAAACTTGGCCAGTTAGCGGTAGTGGTTATCTCCTCCTCTTCGAGAGGGGGTGCTGTGGGAGTTGAGTTTAGATTGATTGATCTCTTGAGGAGAGAATCTTCATGGAAAAAGAAAGAAAAAAACAATATTTCCGTTGTTTTTGTCATCCATCATGTTTTTGAATCAGACCTCCCGTGCAGTGCGCCTGCAATGGCGAACTCTAACTCGACTTACATCACTGAGCAAGTCTCCGCTGTCTCCGCCCTCGTTGCTTTCTTCCGCAAGGGGCTTCCATGCAACGAGGGGACTGCTCGCCATTAAGCCAGTCCTGCTTGCTGATATTGGAGAGGGTTCGTTTTTATACAATTTGGACGAATTGTTCTGGCAAAAGCTAACTGTTGGATCTTCAAACCTAGGCATCGTCGAATGCGAAATCATCCAATGGTTCGTCGAACCCGGGGCGCGCGTCGAGGAGTTCTCTCCGCTGTGCGAGGTGCAAAGCGACAAGGCTTCGGTAGAAATCACCAGTCGCTTCGCGGGTGTTGTCAAAAAACTACATTATGACGCGGGCGAGATGGCCAAAGTGGGCAAGCCGTTTGTCGATATTGATATTGAGGGCGATGCCATCCAGAGTATTGCGCCAGAGCCCGTAGTGGCCAAAGAAGAGCCTCCCGTTGTAATCAAAGCCGCTCCTGCTGCTGCAACTGCAGGGGCAACGCTACGTCCGGCTCACACACCAGCGCCGTGGAGCAATGGGGTGCCAGTTATGTCTTCACCACAGCCCAATGTTAACAGTGATAAAATGGGCAACGGAAATGGTCATGGCGCCGTAGCAACCCCTGCGGTCAGACATCTAGCCAAAGAGCTCGGTGTCGACATCACGCAAATAAATGGCACTGGAAAAGACGGTCGAGTGCAAAAGGAAGACATACACAAGTTTGTCGAGGCGAAGAAGGGACCATCACCATTTCAGGCATCCTCGCCTTTACCAACAACTCCCGGAGGAATCCCCGCTGCCGCTGCTGTCGGAAACCCCTTCTCCCCGGAGGCGTCGTCCAATGGGCCTCAGCAGGAGACGCCAATCGCCCTGACTAGAACCCAAGAAATGATGTTCAAGACCATGACGCGGTCCCTCAGTATTCCACACTTTCTCTACGCGGACGAGGTGGACTTTAGCTCTCTCGTCGAGCTCCGCGGGCGCCTCAACAAGGTCCTCGCCAAGTCTGGCCTGAGTGATGGCCAGGTCGGGAAGCTCTCCTACCTTCCATTCATCATTAAGGCGGTCTCAATGGCGCTGTACAAGTACCCAACACTGAATGCCAGAGTGGATGTGGATAAAAGCAACGGAAATGGAAGCGGAAGCGGAAACGGCAAACCAACGCTAGTCCTGCGCAGCCAGCACAACATTGGCGTAGCAATGGACACGCCATCAGGCCTACTGGTGCCCGTCGTCAAGAACGTGGGCAGCCTCAACATTCTCGGGGTGGCGGCGGAGCTTGCTCGGCTGCAAAAGGCAGCAGTGGAGGGCAAGCTCTCGCCGCAGGACATGTCCGGGGGCACCATCACCGTTAGCAATATTGGCAACATCGGCGGAACGTACCTTTCCCCGGTGGTGGTGGAGAAGGAGGTCGCCATCCTGGGTATTGGTCGTATGCGAACGGTGCCGGCATTTTCGACCGTCCCAGGGGAGGAGGAAAAGATTGTCAAGAAGCAGGTGTGCAATTTTAGCTGGTGTGCGGACCACCGGGTCGTTGACGGAGCGACCATGGCGAGGGCTGCCGAGGTTGTGAGGGCTATTGTGGAGGAGCCTGACGTGATGGTCATGCATTTACGGTAGTAGTTGACTGCCTGTTGCAGTGCAGAGGGGTGCGATGACGGCAGTGAGAGACGGAAGGCAGCAAGAAAGAAAGGAGAACGAAGGAGCGTACAGAACCTGTTCCCCTTGTCGGCGTCACGAGAGATCAAGAGAATCCAAAGTGAGGCGGGGGGCAAGGGAGATCTGGGATTGAGCAACGGGGGAAACTGCGAGATGAGAGAAACGAGAGAGGAATAGAACCGCCGAGAGGGTTGGGAGTGATTTGCCCGAATGACCCGACTGTGTTACTCTCGCGAGACAAAAAGTTCGAAGGGGGGAGAGGGGGGAGGCTGTGAAACCCAAGGCTACAGGTCCCATGCACATATGATTGTATTGATTGTACGGTAAAGATGGTGAGGAGGAAGGGAAAGGAAGACGTGATCAGACAGATACATAGATGCCCGGGATCTTTCTTCGGCTGGTGGTGTAGCCGGGAAAGGGGCAGACAAAGATACAGATAGAGAGACAGAAATAGAAACAGAAATTCTTGAACTTGGGAACCTGGACTTACAGCAGAGAACATCGATGTGATGGCTCATTTCCTTTTTTGCCGCCTGCATGTTCTGCAGACATTTGGATTACACATATACTGCCTGCCTGCCTCTCATCGGCTCATTGATTCCTTTCGAATCGAAGGAAGAAGGAAAGATAATGGAAGGAGAGGCCATTGGCTCTTAAAACGAGAGGTGGGCAGAGTGGTAGTATCCCGCCCGTGTCTTTTTGTTCGTACCTACCTATGTAGACTAGCCCGTTTTCGTTTCCAGTTCTGTCTCTCTGTGGGTTGCCCCCTTTTTCCGTTCCATTCGGTGGGGGGGGTTTTTTTTGGTGTTTTTGGTTTTTGGTTTTTTTTGGGGGGGTTGAGTTAGGATTTTTTTTCAACGTCTTTCTGTCTGTTCCCTTCTTGCGTTCGTTATTCTTTCTTGACTTCTTCCTGATATTATGCAGGTGACGAGAGAGAGAAAGAGAGAGAGGCACAGCCCACAACCTACTGAGCCCGGCCCAGCCAGCCAGCCATTTCGCAATCTAGATTAATTGCCGGCAAGGCGAGGAGTAGCAAAGTTGCGCGATTCAACAAAAACAGAAAAAGAAGAAGGGGAAAAAAAAGTGGGCTTTTGGATTGCCTTTTCTTTTCTGTTTTCTCTTTCTTTTTTTTAAAGAAAAAAAAAATTAAAAAATTAAATTTTTTTTTAAATTAACGTAAAATAACTGCAGCGAACCAAAGGCGGAAGTATCTCTCGACATCCGTAAATGTAGTACAATCATTCTGGGGAAGGTGTGCCGCATAGGCGCGTTCACCCCCTTCCGGGCAGCGGGCAGAGCGTGGTGAAGACGGGAAGAGGAGGGAGGGAAGGGAGGCTACAATGCGACAATGTACACTAACGGTTACGCTTTTGTACTCTACATACACACATACATACATACATACATACCTCGGGTTTTTTTTTCTTTTCCTTTGGGTAGCTATCCAACCAACAACCAAACCCACCAGGTGGCTCACGAGAATTTTTTTTCTTTCCCCTTCTTCCTTCTTCTTCTTCTTGTCCTCGGTTCTTATTCATTCGTATTCAATTTGCGTGCTTCTCCTTTTTTTCTTCTCTTTTTCCTCGCTCCGTCCGAGTTGGCACACCACTCACCCACACACGTTCCCACGCGGGAAGTGTTTCCTCTTGTCTCTCTCTCCTTTTTTTCCCTCTCTTTTTTTCTTTTCTTTTTCTCCCTATTGGGGCGTATTAGTTTGCCTCAAGGTAGTTCGGTATAATATGTTTCATGCCACCCTTTTTTGGTGAGTGGGTGGGTGGCTGGGCGTGTAAAGTCGTACTGTATTCACGCACACACCCCCCTCCATCCCACATCCTACGCCACCACCGCACGGAGTCAGACAGACAGACAGACACACACACCACACCACCCCCCCCCCTCCCCCCAATCCTTCGAAAGTTTTGAAAAACGACTTGCTCAGTTGTCTGTCCTGGTTCATGGGAACGATAAAACAAAGTGCCCAGGCTTTTTGCCAAGGGAAGGCCAAGGACGATATATCACATCGCAGATGGTTGGGTGCCCAAAGGGTCGGTGAAGGAGGATACGTAAAGGAAGAAGGAGAGAATCGTGATTGAATGCGAATTCTTTGTAAATTTTGATTGGTGGGGAAAAAAGGGAGAGAAGTTGTTTTGTCTGCTAAAGATTTTGGGCTGGTCGGTCGGTCCGGTCTGGTCTGGTCAGGTCCAAAGTCGGTTTGGTTGCTGGCTGGCCGTTTTTTTTTACTCTACCGTTTCTTGTTTGACTCAGGGCTGTGTTACTCGGGCCAAAGTGGATAATAGATGTTTCTTTCTTTCTTGAGACAAGAGACAGACCGAGATTCACGCCGATTTGCTGGTAGGCTAAATCCCCCTCCCCCCCAAAAAAAAAAACTTGCTCTACCCTCTCTCTATCTATCTATCTCTCTCTTTCAGACCATCTGAACCGGACGTGTCAACTTTCACACCATCGCGAAAAAAAGATATACAAAAAAAGTGGAATAGTAATAAAAAATACTGGAGCCGGGTCTTTGTTCTTTACCGGGCTTGCCGTTCGGCAGTCAGTCGGTATCCGCATGCATCTTGGGTGAACTGGGCGAGGTTGCGACCCTGGCGGGGCTCTTTGGGTGCTTGCTTGCATTCATGTAATGCAATATGAGTAAGTCATTTGCAACGGCAAATCGTGATCAATTGCTGGCCGTGGTTCGGAAAGACGGCTCCCCATTGTATATATTGTTGCAGGGTAGTAAGGTTGGCTCCTCGGAGGCTCGAGACCTTGAATAGGGGCTGTGGGCTTTGAATCCAAACAAAAAGGCGAACGAGTGCCCAATGCTCCTAGGCAACGGTTGCTGAGTGGAAAGGAGGGGCTTGTGTTTACTTGCACGTAATTACCTCTCTATCTGTCAGCAAAAGAAGATAAAAGCCATCGAGTAGTTATTCTGTTAAACTGGTCATGATATCATTTTGTCCAAGCCGAGCCATGAGAAATATCCTGACCAAGTGTTGCATGGTCCTCGACTTCTTTGTCCGAAATGTGTTGATGGGCGTCATGAAGTTCGCAAGGTGGGGCCGTGATGTCAGTGGGGGTTTCCCTCGCAAAGGATGGGGAGACGATCCCAACACATCACTCAAAACAGCAGAACGGTGAGGTCAGAGGCCATAGTGTTGCTCAAGAACGGCACCAAAGAACAATATCATTCGTTTGCTTTGGGGCGCCACTGCTTTACAGCCACCATCCCATTAACCTTTAGCTATTTTTGCTTAAATGAATCAAATCCCAATTTTTTGAACGCCAACGACAAAAGACAGGGCTTCGCGGCCTGCTTCGTCCAATGCAAAATGAAGATGATGTGATCCAACATACGCAAGGTAGTCGGCATCTTCCAAGTTCCCGTAGTGTCCCCAGTCCTAAAATACGCCTTAGGATATCCCGAACCCAAAGTGAAAAAAAAAAATGAAAAGTGAGAAAAGCGATGATACCATCGATCAAAGAAAGAAGTAGACGCTCGATAACACCTCGGTCCCAAAAAAGCAAAGGTGGGGGACTGACCCAACCAGACTTCCCGGCGGCAGATTACCGCCATGCACGTAATTACTGGTTGTCGCTTTGGATCTTGTCCATGGTGTTCAAGACTTTGTCGAGGGCATCGCCCATCACGGCCTCCAAGGGCTTATCCACGTCGATGGCGAGGACATCCGTCTCCTCTGCCGTCGGCCGCTCCAAGACTTCGAACTGGCTGTGGACCATGTTGGCGCCCATGTAATGATTCTTGCGTGCGAGGACTCGCTTCAAAAGAAGCTCTTCTGAGGCGTCGAGGTAGATGAAGTGAAGGTGGAGTCTGGGCATGAAGTACGGTGCAACTCGGATGACATCGCGGTACTTGCGCTTGAGTGCAGAGCACGTCAAGACGACGCCGTCTTTGCCGTTGTTGAGTTCATTCAGAGACGCTTGCCGCAAAGCGACCAGCCAGTCCCACCGGTCCGCGTCCGTCAGGGGAATGCCGGCACTCATCTTGTCGATGTTCGCTTGAGGGTGGAACTAACACAATGTGTCAATACGCAAAATTCGTTCGTCGAAGAAGAAGTGGGAACGTTTCAACTCACCTCATCGCCTTCAATGTAGGGCAAGTCCAGCACAGTTGCCAGATACTTTGCTACTGTGCTCTTACCACAGCCCGCGGGACCTGTCACGAGCCAGATGTGGCGCTCGTGCTTTGGGTTCGAGCCATTGGCGGATATGGCGCCGTTGGTGTGGACGCCATTGGACAGGGCAGGCGTAGGAAGTCGCACAACCTTCGGAGAAGAGGGGATGCTTTGGTGGCCGTTGGACATGGTAGCCGGCGAGGTCGGAGTCTGAGTCTTCATGGAGACGGGCTTATCGTACGAAAGCATTTTGATATGATATTTGTGTGTTATGAAAGATGCAAATAGAGGTAAGGTTTGTAGCGATATAGAATTGGCGAGTGGAAGCCGGAAGCAATTATTGCATATTGTGGTAGGCTGGGTTTTGTGGTGACGATGATGTCCACAGGGGGAGGCTTGGGACGAAAGCAGCAGCGGAAGAGGTGTAAGTGACGAGTGCTGCGAATGGGGGCATGCGCTACCTGCTGGTCTGCTGTTCGAACTGTAAAGAAATCTGAACCACAACGAATGACTGGACACCACAGCCCATTGAGAGTAATGAAAGTAGAAAATCAAAGACCGGAATCTCTCTGGTTTTGTGGCAAAACTCAAGTCAATCGATCAAGTTTAACACGAGCGAATGGGGCAGGAAAAGGGTCAGCCGATGGCGGTCAGTGGGGAACTTATATAGCTGAAGCTTTTAGCAGGTAATACCTGGCAGCGATGACCTAAAAGTTTCCTCCACAGGCCCCGGCAGCGGGCTGGGTTGCTTGGGATTCCAGTGAGTTCTGGTGAGCGAAGCGCCTGGGGTGAGCGGGGGGGAGAACGCGGGAACCTCATCCCGGGCGGGCAGGTCTGGAGCGGCAACAGCAATCCATCCATGGATGATGGAACTTGGAACATCGATGACTGGCGGGTGACCTTCAGGTACTGCGCCCGCCTGCTGTACCTGGGTACCGCGCTCACCTCCATCTGGCCTCTCATTGGTCTGCGCACTTGGACAGAGCCAAATTCGGCCCAAAGCCATGACAGGCCGTATCCACCGAAGACAGGGAGGGCGTGTGCCGTGCAAAAGAGTAGCGTGAGGTATGCGGCAAGTATCCACGAGTGAAGTGCAAGTACCTTGCCTGGAAGGCCAGGGGAAGCTTTTCCCAGAGAAAAAGAGCGTGGGATGATATTGGGGTGCTGTGGGGAAGAGGAAAAATACATCCCAGAAAATAAAGAATGTGGCTGACCCGAAGGAGCTTTCAAATTCAAGTTGGGGGGTTTTTTTGGGGGGGTTTTTTTTTAAAAACAAAAAAAAAAATTAGAAATCTCATACGAACAAACATCTGGCTTTTTCCATGGAATTCCACTCTGGCGCTTGAACCGTCCGGTTGTGAGTTAAAGCAAGCACTTCCAGGTTGGTGGATCATGAAACGGTTTTGGATTGCCAGAATGTAAAAGGTGAGAGAAAGGGTTGGGTGTTGGCACGAAACCTTGTTCGGAACATCTAAAGGCCTGTGGCTGCCCGGGCTGCCTGCCAGGACATGTCCCGCGTAAAAAGGTAGGAGCTTGAACAAACGGGTAGGTGTGAAAAAAAATTCCCAAAAGCTCGAAACTCGCGCAAGCATGGAAAAAAGTAACAGAGCCACAAAATACTGCCTGCCAGCGGGTGCTGCCCCAGGCGCCAGGCAACTCAAAGTCCCTATGTAGTTGGTGTAGGCACGAAGCAATGGAACATTTTAGTTCAGTCTGGCGCAACATGGTCAGCATGGCTCATCAACAATGCATATTGCAAATCGCGGTGAGTAAAATGAGTCTCAGTCTCAAATTGGCCATCAGTCGACCACCTGACCTCTCTGAATCCGTGGTACAGGTTACACATTACAGGCATCCCGACAGCGAGAACCAGCGTTGCAGCTCGCAAGCACAGAGCACGCAGCACTTGTCTGCCGTGGGGCTAGAAAGCGGAAATGAGGGAGAAATCCCACTGACATCTGCCGGTACCTTCATCACGAGGCCTGAACCATGCTGGCGCCATCCATAAAATCTCCGCCCAGGAATTCCACCGGAATTTCGCTAGCTCACAGCGAGGGTGTGGGACGAATGCGGGTGCGGGCACACCAAGAGGTGGAAAACGTACACGACACTACCGTAGTGAAGAATCTTTGGAGGTGAACAGCGGACATCTTCTTTCAATCTGGATGGAAACAGTTGCAACAGGAAATAGTGGGCCCCAACGGGCAGCCGTAGAAGGGAAGGAAGCTTGGTGGAAGAAACGATCGCTGCAAGCAGGCTGCTTCAACCAGGGGCGAGTAAGGCGAGCCGAGAGTGACCGGCGGGGTACCTGACCAGGTACCTCAAAGTTCGTCGGCATCGGCGGAGGCGTGGGGGCCGCGTTTCCCGGCTCCAGCTCAAGATGGGGGTGAAGTTCGCCGAGCGACACCTACATACGCCGGCCGGTTACTAGGGGCGTGGAGGAAAATCGGGAAAATGGGGGGCAAGAATCTCGACCTTTGTTCTCTGGCTAGTGCTCTCAGTCTCTGCCGCATCTCGATCGAAACCAGCCATTGGGCATCAAAAAAGAAGGACGGGACGAGAAGTGAACGGCCATCCATTGCAATGGAGATTGCCCGCTTGCTGCCCTAACTGTTGGCCAGTTTCGCTGGCCTCGCGTGTCCAAGTGATACAAAACAACTCCATCAGTGGATCGGGCTTGTTGCGCCGCTGAAGTGCTCACGGTTGAGTTCCTCTCACCAGTTTGCTCATCGAAACCGTGATGAGAACATGCCTGTTGCAACCCCCGCAACCCGCAACCACAGCAGCCTGGAAGCAACAGAACACCCCATTGCGCACCCCAAGCTGACCCAGTATTCTCCACCAAATTCGACGAGAAGCCTCTCTTGTTCTGTTCCTCGAAAATCCCAAGACCTCCCAATCCCCACAGGCCCGCATCATATGAAATTCATCCTATTTCAAAGTTCGGGTTCGAGTCACAAATCGTCAGATCCTCATCCGTCATTTGTTTGTCTGTTCCAGATCCTTGAATCCGGGCCCTTCCCAACGAGAGCGAAATGGGACTCCCACAGGAATCGGTCACTCTTGGCTGCCCGGGCCCGCCGCCATTGCAACGAAAAGCTCAGACGCCACGATAGCGGCAGATCCTCGCTGGCCTCGTGACGTGCCTTGTTTTGCAACCCCTCTCACCGGTGTTTCAATCCCCACCGGCCCCAGACTCCGGGAAATTGGACACGGTGGGCCTGATCAGTCGTTCCCCCGCTCGGCTTAGCTTCCGGGGTGCTCGGCAGGAGGGGTAAATATCAACAAGTCTTTTTCACGATTGTCGATTCTTGTTTTTCCTGTCATCAAGCTATTGTTCCAGCAGATTGGTTTGGAGACTGGCGAAACCTGGAAGCACCGGGAACGGGCAGACACTTTCATGTTCGAATGTGTCAATGCGCACTGCCGTGGGGAATACTACACAGCGAACTTTTTTGCGACTCCCACACTCCCCACCTGGAATTCAACCTGCATCCGAGGGCTTGCATCCCGAGCGGGTTTCTGCAAACGTAAAAGGGGGGAGGGGTGAGGGGGTGTGAAAGCAGGTGCGGGTGTGGTGTTATTGTGTTGGGGGTGTATGACTGAGAGCCTGGGTTACGGGACGTGGGAATAGCTTCGCATCTCCCGCAGGACTACTTCCCATGGAACGGTACTCATGTCCGTCGTAGCCTCAGGTACCGCTGCACCCCTGGGCTTGTCACAAAACCTCTCTACTCTTCACCGCTCAATGATTCCAGGTTCTTTTTTTACAAAAGATGTCGATGAAGCGGCTGCCGGCCCAACCATTCCTTGCAGATTAACGAACCACTCAGGATCACCGTCCTACACGCGTTTGTGCGCTCTCCAACCCATCGAAGCGCATTAGACGCACACTTTCTGCAAGTTGACTATTAATCTGTTCCCCGGAGAGCGGAAACGTATGACAGAGAAGCACAAAGAGGCCCAAGCCAGCCATTCACTGGAATAACGTCTCTACCTACAGTGTTGGGCAGGTAATTGATGTTCGGGAAAGGATTGTGCCTTTCGGGAGCGGTAATCGACTTCTCAGAGTGTTCCGACCCGTTCTTCCTTTTCACCTCTTGCATGCTGCAGGCAGGTCTCGGTGCGCCTTGCAGCCCCCCTTGGTGAGAACCAGAAGTTTACCATTTTTGACTCTGATCAAAGCATGATGATCATACTGGGTCACAGGCCCTTTCGGCATAGCGCCATGCGAAGAGAGCATGACACCAAACCCCACGAAGGTGGCAGTAAGGCTCACCGGCAAGAAAGGTATCATCGCAGACACCTACCAGTGAGCATCCAATTTTCAGGGCCAAGGTTGGTGGTGACAGCATAGATTCCGTAATTAAAAAAACAATGTAGTCATGGGTACTTTGAGCATCAATATGGAAACGAGACAAGACACGGGGAAACTGCAGGACGAACTTAATGGAAAGTCATCGATAGCGCCCTGGCGGGGGCCCAGGTTGTGTTTGAATTTGTTTCATCGGCTCTTGTTCAGCATATTCCTCAAAGCAGATTGCCAGCAGCAGGTCAACTTGCAACCAAGCTCGATGGGGACCAGCATGACGTCTCACAACCGCAAATCCTCGATGGCTGCAGCGTACTGCCCGGTTCCGCTTCTCACTAATTGCCTAATTATAAACCGTTTCTAGCTCGACGACTATTCATCCCCGCCACCCATCAACAAGGCAATCAATGTGGGCCAAAAAAGCCCGAGTCTTGGTCATTGTTTGTTGCAGGTTCGTCATCTCCTTGTGGCTGCTGGGCTGCGATGTCGGGATCAACCTGGTTGCGGAAGAAGTCCCGGTATCATGGAGAGCTTCTTGGGCCCTGCTGAACTATCGTGTTAGCAGCCCATCTGCCCCCTTTCCGGCCATCACAGATCCATTCTTGGGAGGTAGCCCGCATTGCTGGCTATCTCGGTACCGCTTGGACTTGTGAGAGTGTACGGTTTACACATCACAGCGCTTGCTGTCGTCCACCCTCGCCGACATCGCAACGGATAATCATGAAGCCATTGGTCGACCACAGATGATCTTATCGTGTTAGTGATACGGAGAGGCCTTTCCTTTCCTGGTAGTAATTAGACAACTTGGGTTCGGAAGGTATCCCCATGTCAATTGCAAGTACAGATTTGCCCACTTGGTGGATGATACATGACCTCTCATCCGACATTCTTTTTTCTTCTTTGTGTAAGATAGCTTCCGTCTGTCTCAATCGTATTATGCAATGAAGCAAATGGCACGGTGCAGCATACGGAGACTATCTGCAGAAGATGCAGAACAGCGCGCCCCGCGTTGACCACCATGGACTGAAGTTTTCCTTTTTTTTTTTCCTCCTGCCCCTCATCGCCGGGACCTGCCCAACCCCCCCTGTTCAGCTGCGACAGCTCCAGCTTCGCGATCTGGGACAATTCAGACCGAGGAGCTGGCTAGCGACCTTGGCAACCACAAAACCAAAGGTTGAAGTTAAAGAGCGGGTGGCTGACGATGTAAATCAATTCACTTGATGGCATCCTGACTCCAACAAGAGCAACAACGTCGGGCTGGTCGCCATTTGAAAAGGTGAGAGAGAGTAGTATATGGTGGTTTCATCCGAACCATTGCCGCTCACCTCCACTTGACTGGCAAGGGTCAAGCTCTGTGTGAGCTGTGACACACCACACGAACCACTACCCCGCCATGCTGTGGCTATCCCTAGGGTTGAGGGGGCTGAAAGGCAGGGGTGCCAGCTGCCAGGCTGTGGCTTGAATGATTTTGAATAGTCTCCTGCCAGTGTCAGTTGGATCATCAACCAATTCGGGCAGTTGGAAACCAGACGGAACACACCCTGAGGGCAGGTGGGAAGGCCGTTAGACTAGCAGAGAGTTTGGGCGCTTTGGGTGTCGCATGTTGCAGGTAATCCAGGTACCCCATTATTAAGTTTTCGATGAGACTTCTCTTTCCCCTCAGCAGCAGATCTCACAGTCTGGGACTCCGATCTATTTCGGCTCGGTCCTCCTTGTTTCGTGCATCATCCGCAATTGCAAATTTCAGACCATCTAGTCTATCGAACCCGTCTCGCCGTTTGCTCAACATGAACGCTCAAGAGCTAAGCCAGTACTTGGCCGATGCCCCGCCATCCGTCGTCAGGCTCGAGATCGAGAAGCACTTTGAGGCGTTGAACGACAAGCAGAAGCGATACGCCCACTTCATCAGCCAGTAAGCCATATCCAAAATATGCACGTGTGCATGCACGCCGTAGCATAGCTACACAAGTCCTCGCATTTGCAATTTCATCCCTCCCTCGTATCTTGATCGCGTGACATCTTCTCAAAGTAAACAAGATACACAGCCACACAGACTAACTGCATCACCAGGGCTTCACTTGCCGGCAATCGTATTGTTCTCCGCCAAGTCTCGCCCGAGTCAGAGAACATCTACGATTTCATCATTTCTCTTCACAAGGCCGCCGGTGGCGACTGGAAGGGACTTGCACAGCGGGTTGGTGTGGATGAAAAGGGGCTTGCTGCATTCCTCGAGTATTCTGCCCAGTTCCTCGGCAACGCCGGAAACTACAAGAGCTTTGGTGACTCCAAGTTCATTCCCCGATGCGACGAGTCTGTATTTGCTGCTTTAGCATCCAGCTCACATGATGCTGAGAAGTACTTCAAGGCAACCGGTGGGGCAATCTTTTCTGCCGACAAGCCCGGTCTCCTTCACTTGGGCTTCACAGATGAGGGTCACCTGACTACCTACTATCCTGACTCTCCCAGTATTACCAAGGGCGAGATTGATGCGGTTGCAAAATGGATGCAGAGCAAGGGCTTGTTGCCTGAAAACACCAGACTTCGCAAAGCCGATGGTGGTGACTTTGAGCTGCTTATCGCCTCGGCTGTGGCTGCTATCCCTGCCGAAGGTGGTGACATCGGAAAGGATATCGAGCATGTATTTAGCGAGGGACCGTTGGAGGGCAAGACTATCAAGCTTGTCTATGGCGACTATGCCAAAGAGATGACCGCTATCACCGAGTTCAGCAAGAAGGCTGCTGAAAATGCCGATAACGAGACGCAGGAGAAGATGCATCTCGCATATGCCAAGTCTTTTGAGGAGGGCTCCTTATTAGCTTTCAAGGACTCTCAGAGGTACTGGATCAGGGATCAGGGTCCGATGGTCGAGTGCAACATCGGCTTCATCGAGACATATCGTGACCCTGCTGGTGTTCGTGGTGAATGGGAAGGTTTCGCTGCTGGTAAGTTTGATCCATGATATCCGATCCGGTTTCGGAGGGACCCATGCTTACTAGTGTCACAGTTGTCAACCGTACGTGTTTCTCTGATAAGGATCGACTAGGCATAGCCATGATAAGCTCACATACAGTGGTGTAGTTGAAAGAACACAGGCATTCTCGAAGCTGGTCCAGTCCGCCCCCGAGCTAATCCCGCTCCTTCCCTGGTCGAAGGAGTTTGAGAAGGACAAGTTCCTCTCTCCTGATTTCACCTCGCTCGAAGTTTTGACTTTCTGTGGTATGTGCCTTCATGTTGAATCCTATATGGCATTGGGGCTCTAACGATACTTTAGGTTCTGGCATCCCCGCTGGCATCAATATTCCAAACTACGATGACATCAGACAGCAAGAGGGCTTCAAAAATGTCAGCTTAGGTATGGTGTCCATATTCTGGGGTTCTCCTTCTGTAGTTTTTGCTTTCCTTACAAGTTCTTTCCAGGAAATGTTCTGAGTGCCAAGGCCCCCAACGAGAAGATCCCCTTTATTTCCGAGAGCGATCTTGCGATCTACCAGAAATATCGGGATGCTGCCTTCGAGGTCCAGGTCGGACTGCACGAGCTCACTGGTCATGGCTGCGGCAAGCTTCTTCAGGAGACATCACCAGGCGTCTACAATTTCGACACTGCCAACCCTCCCATCAGCCCCCTTACTGGAAAGCCAGTCACCACTTGGTACAAGCCTGGGCAAACGTGGGGCTCGGTTTTCGGTGGCCTGGCTGGTGCTTACGAGGTTTGTGCTGTCAGCCCGGTTGGTGAACGTAAACTAATTCTAGCTAGGAATGCCGTGCCGAACTTGTGGCCATGTATTTGAGGTAAGGCCCAGACACCATAGCGTGACTGATGTTGTATTGACTAACAGCATCTTTCAAGCTGCGAATTTTCCGCTTTGCAAATCTTTGGCTTCGGTGACGGTACAACCGATATTGATGGCGAGGCTGGTGATGTTCTTTATGCATCCTACCTCAGCATGGCCAGGGCCGGCCTGACCTCCGTCGAATTCTGGGATCCCAAGGCCCAAAAGTGGGGACAGCCTCACTGCCAGGCTCGTTTTGCCATTCTGAAGGTAGAATTTTGTGGTCTCGGTGAATGTATATTCATTGCTAATTGCTGTCCCTAGTCTTTCCTCGAGGCCGAGGATGACTTTTGCAAGCTTGAGTACAAGAACGACGACCTCTCCGATCTTATCATCAGACTTGATCGGTCCAAGATTCTTACCAGCGGCAAGAAGGGTATGATATCTCGGTCCTGACAGTTTCGGATGAGCTGGGGATGAGCTAACACAATGGTGAATACAGCTGTCGGCGATTTCCTCCAGAAAATCCATATCTACAAGTCGACAGCCGACGTTGAGAATGGCGCCAAGTTTTTCTCAGACATGTCTGCCGTTGGCCTCGAGTACTGGGGTACCAAGGTGCGGGACGTTGTTCTCAAGAACAAGCAACCACGCAAGGTTTTCGTTCAGGCAAACACGTACCTGGATGAGGCTACCGGAAAGGTCACTCTCAAGCAGTATGAGCCTACCCTTGAGGGTATGATTCAGAGCTGGGCGGATAGAGAGATCTGACTGCAAGGCAGGAAAGATAATGAGCAGGGAGCAGTGCTTAGGTGTGTACTCTAGCCATTGAGCATGGGAGTTCTGGCGAATGAAAACCAGGTCCCTTAAAGTCTTGAAGCTGGGAGGTGAACAATTTGTGAGCTGTATGTAGGATAGATACATATATAAAAACAAGAAGGAACGAAGAAGAGTAATTGCTCTTGACTTGGTTCCTATTGAATTTATACATGTCTGTAAAAGTAGCGCCTCACATATTTTGACTCGTCGAAGACGGGGGGGAATTCTCATGAGCACATCTGATCCTGTTTCTTTTTGTTTATAATCTTCAGAGCTTCTGGAATTCTTGATACATATAACGCAATATGGTAAACCTTCCAGGTTCTTTCGAGATTCAAAGGTGACTGACTTTACTGAGCATATACGCAAAGTGCTTTCTCTCTTTTTCTGTCAATTCTTTTCCCTTAGTCACTACAACGCTCCCCTCCGCCCCCCCAACCCCCCAACCCCCTTGAACGTGTATCAGCGAGGTTAGTCAGATAAAAGGAGCCCTAGTTTTCTTCCCATCCTGGTTTCCTTTATATATATATATATACCAGGCAGGAAGAACAACAAACACAAACACAAATCACAAAAACGCCGCTTTTTCACAATTATGATATATGTAACGCGTTTCAAAGACACTTCAACCAAAGAAAGGTAAATCGTCATTCATTCCATTACTGTGCTCTCTCGACTACTTCGTTTTCCCCCCTTTCTTTCAAAAACTGCATGCCATGGACTATGAGTCCTTACAACTAGCTATTTTTTTTTAACCGACCGAGCTTGCCGTGGCTTTTTAAAAATCCTTTTCGCAACCCACAAAATTGAAAAAATATTGCCCTCAATGTTCCCCCATCTCCAGCCAGCTAGCTATTGGGTATCTCAAGGTTCTATCCGATCCCATTGCTCTGAGTTGGGAGCAAAAAGAAATAGAAGACGGGTGGACATGGCTAGGAAGGATTGTGGAACTCTACCGGCCGAGCAAGCGCTGCCGGGTCACATCCTCTTGTCTGTTGTTGCCGCCACCGTCATTCCGCCGAGTTAGAAGTATCAATGTAGCAATAAGTTGCACAAATATCCCGGGCACCTAGAAACGCCCCGTTTTGCTTCCTTTTTGCACCCTAAAAAATGCCACCATCCCAAATGCCTATCCATGAAATTCTTCATTGCGCCTCGATGAGATGCCAATAAAAATGACCGCTTGGCTTGTATTCATAATGCCATGATCCAAGCCATTGCTGTGATGGGGGGGAAGGAAAAAGCTGGACCAAGGTTGAATATCTCCAACTGTGCATAACCACCATCCCCTTTTACTGACCCTGACTGGCCCTGAAAGTAACATCCAAGTGAAGTGTGGGTGTCTCTCCAAGCTCAAGCCCGCCAAGCTACCCATGAGACGAGCCGTCTAGCCCAGTAGAAATCAGAAGCGATTCAGACATGCACACGAGGTCCTCCAGCAGAATACTCCTGAACCAAAGGGTATCAGGTGTTTTCATCACAAATTTTCTCTTCTTTTCTTGAGGCTTTGGAAGCAAGAGATACTTGAGATATTGCAGCCTCAAAGCCGAAGAGCGAAAATGCAACCCAGAGATCCCTTTAAAGTTTATATAATGCAGTCGAACAGCTCCAAGAGGGCTAGAAGGTGAACCCGGGCGGCGAAAGTTCCCTTCGGCTTCAGCTGGCAAGAACTTTGCACACTCTCGAAGAGGAATGTGTGGATCCATCCGATGCTAATGGCTCCGAAATCAAGTCTGGAAAGACTGATCAAAGGAGATTTCAGAAGGGCTCGCCTCCGGGGCTTCGCTCGACATCCTCTCATCGTCACCGCCTTCTCTCGGATGCGTCTTCATGTGACGCCTCAGTTGATCTTGGCGATGGAAATTGCGGTCACAACCCGGTATGGAGCAGTTAAAGCGGCCCTTGACTTCGTGTGTCCTCTTATGCTTGGATAGATTCGAGGACTCGCTGAAGCCCTTGTGGCAAATGGGGCACCTCAGAGGTTTGGCCCCAGTATGTACTCGTTGATGCATAGCTTAAAATCTGGTGTCAGACCAGGAACTCCCTCCTCAAAACGTGGGTTGGGGAGAGGGGCGGGGAGGTTGTCAGTAACTTACTTAAAGCACTAGGGTACCTGAATGCTTTCCCGCAGATATGACAAACAAGGGGCTTCTCGTTGCTGTGGATGAACATGTGCTGAGTGAGAGCTTGTTTCGCCGAGAATCCCTTATTGCATATTTCGCAAATATGTGGCTTGTCTAACAAAACAATGTCAGCTGAAAGGCGTTACAACTCTAAAAAGTAACAGGTTACTGACGGCCAATGTGGGTTTGCATATGCCTCTCGATCTTGCTCCGCTGTGGAAAGCCCACCTGGCCCGGCTCGCTACGCGGGCAATCATCCCAGCCACAGCGGAAACCTTGAGCACCCTTCTGAGCGTGTTTGATGTGAGAGTTGGAAGCATGCTTGAACAGAGCCTCCGCATCTGAAAACAACAGGCCACAAATCTCGCGGCTACCTTCCTCGCGCCACATGCATCTATGTTCCTCCCCTGGTGTCATGCTGACCGAGTTGTTGTCACCAGACGAATTGAAAGACTCGCTCCTGCTATGAGACAAATCGTTTGCCTTGACATCCGGCATATCGACGTTGTTTGACGTGGGTGTCAAAGGAGATGGTGTTCCAGAGAATGGACTGGCATCTGAAGCATCCAAAGGAGGAGCCATAGGAGACATGACCTCAGACATGCCCCCACCCAGCCCGTTACCGCTGTTCAGGCCAGACGGAAAATTTGTCAGGCTTCCAGTAAACAAGTCCTTGTGCTGCTCGAAGAAGTGGGTAGTGAAAGCGTCCGGGTCGGTTATTTCGGCTCCACACTCAACTAAACGTGATGCATTCATCTGAATATTTGAGCTGACATTGGGATATTGCTTGAGGAAGTCCGTATTATTGTACACCGGCATATGGCAAAAGCGATAATTCTGTGGATCGTCAAGTGGACATGGCCTCGTGCAGGATGATGAGTTGGTGTCGGCATGAGCATTGAGTATGTGATTTGCCATGACACCCACAGAGTCTGGCAGGAAGTTTGATGTAAACAGGAAATTATCCTGAGCGTGGGATGAAAGGTTGAGGTTGAGATGATTCATTACTGACTGTTGTTGGAAATCAAAGTTTTGGGACTGTTCAGGGGCATGATTGATAGAAATGAGGGCTGCTGCTCCATCGCGGACCTCCTCGGGTACTAAATCCGGACGCGAAGGGCAGTTCTGATCGTAACATGCGTCTTCCTCCGTTTCGCATTCAGCAGCCGTACATTTGCCGGTCATGGTACACTGGCTATCACAGCACTCGCTGTCGCCGACTGATTGACAGTCCTCGTCCTCGCATAATGACATACTGGCTGCTGTAGCGCCGTGAGACTGTTGGTGTTGGTCAAAGAAAGATTGATATTGGTGCGGAGACGAAAGTGAAAGGTCAGTGTCGAAGTGTTGATGTGGCTGACCATGCTGCTGGTGTTGTTGTGGTTGTGGTTGTGGTTGCTGGTGTTGCTGCTGTGAGTATTGTTGGTGTTGTTGGAGAAGCTGCTGCTGCTGCTGCTGCTGCTGTTGATGTTGTTGTTGTTGGTGTTGTTGGAAGGGCATGGTGGCACCGAAATCCATTGAGTAGTCTTGATGGGCGAGCATGTCGTCCCTTACGGGCAGAAGGCCGCCTTGCCATCGTGCTTGTAAAGCGAGTGGGGCGCCGCGGTGGTTGAACTGCTGAAGGCCTCCATAGATACCCACCCCCATGCACTGGTCGATACACAAATCGTCGTGCGATTTATACGGATTGCCTACTTGTGGCATTCTGGTGGTGTCTTCCATGTGCGAGATGGCAGGAGAGGAGAGCTGTGCATGAGCGCTGGCATGCGCGGCGTAGTCGAAGCTCAGGTGATGGTTGTGGTTGTGGTTGGTGGGGATGGTTGTGGTGCTCTGAGATTGTCGATGATGGAAGCCATCGCCGTATCCGGGAAAGCGGCCAGAAGACTCGTAGGAGCCGTCCATGGGTGCGGCGCGCTCTGAGCGCCCAGACACCGGGTTATCGGGTCGTCGGGGATGATGGTGGGCGTGGAGGGGAAGCTGGGAGGGTGAGGGGAGAGGAGGGGAGAGTAGGGGAGAAGAGGGACCCAATCAAAAGTCCGCGAGTTGGTATTGTGGCAGTGGTCGTTAACAGAGCCACAGCGCGAAATCAAGACTACCTTGGCGATACAAGTGACATGCCGGTTCTTTTGGTTCTTTCAACTTTGCGACTCCGGAGCGGCGACGGCGACAATGTCGGCGACAATGTCGGCGAATGCGGATGCCGGAGAGCTAAGGCACGGTCGGAGTGCGGCTCTGCGCTGAGTCGAGGATTGAGCTGGTCTATTCGTTGAGAATGTGGATCAGGAAAGCAAGAGCACGTCGATATTATTTTACACTTTGTGAGAACCTTGACGGCCCAGCGAAGGGGACCCGCTCTCTCCCACTGCATCAACTGCCTGTTCGCCCACTCTGCCCACTCTGCTCCTGCTCCTGCCCGTCGGACGCTTCATTGTCTCGGTGCCACTTTCCAACAAGAGACGGCAGGGGACTTGAGACCATCCAATACGAATGATCTTGACATAATTTAATTGCACGATTACCCACTTCCACAGTAACTCATATGCTTATTTTATTTTTTATTTTTCAGACAACCGACCCCCATGATGCACACAAAGAAGTAGTCCTGCCAAGCCAAAATACCCAAGGTAAATGTGGGGTTGATTGAGTCTGTGGGTTCACGGGTGGGGCTCACGGGTGCCGAGGGGAACCATCTGCCTGATTGGTCGAGAGAATCGTCATGTTTCAAATCTTTCCGGCTCGTCCTTTTCAGATTTACAGCCTACAGACAAACTTATAGGGCTCGTGGGCGGTTCTACATGTGAACTGATGGACTCAATATCAGCCGAGTCTTGTTCCGCTGGACACTGGTTGGTCATTAGCAAACATTGCCTTGCTTTTCTAGAAGATTATCTCGCAACACTATGATCAAGAATTCTTGGAACATCTGATGATTCAGCATCTCGCGGAATACAAATTATCAGAAACTGTACGAGTTGATATTGATTCATGTAGACAGAGGACAGATAGACATGTCCATTACATGGCTTTCTTCCCAGGTAATATAATTCATACAACAGGGACAACTATAGTTGTCCCAACGTAACCACCCTCAAAGCTTTTGCCAGATGACAGAACCGGGGCTGCGGTCGGCATCCCGTATCGAAGCCAAGCAAATTCGGCTCGGCTTGGTTCTCACACACAACAATCACGTTTAGGCCGGGGCCGCGTCAACTTCACTCATCATCAAGATCGCAATCATCAACCTCAATCCTGTGTATAGTATAACGCGCATCCGCAAAATCTAGTGCCACTTATCATTTATATAAAACATTTCCCTCAATTACATAACCTAAACAAACAACCCTGTACTGTTTTTTTTTGGTTTTTTTATTCATATATCTCCAAAACCCAAGCACCTTTATTCTAGCCCCCAATCCCCTCAAAACCCCCGCCTCACAATGGGAAACCTCTGCGGCAAACCATCCTCAGACCCCTTCACCCAACCCGGCCGACGCCTCGACTCGGCTCCTCCCCCAGGTCAACCCGCATCAGCATCCGTCCCCGCCTCGGCCCGTCCGCCAAAATCACCAAAAGTCGGCGGTCCGCCACGGACCCTGGGAGGCAGCTCCTCCTCACCTTTATCCTCCACAGATGATGCGCGAAGAAAAGCAGCAGAGGCAGCAGAGGTATTGATTTTTTTTCCCCTAGCCCTTACCTCACAAGGCCAAAAGATTCTGATTAAAAAAAAAAATGAAAAACAGGCCCGCTTCCAAAAATCCAAAGAAGGGGGAAAATTAAAGGCCCAACTAGACAAGGAGCGGGGCAAGACGCGGGTCGACACGCTCAAGGACGCGAGCGAGGTCGAGAGGAGACATCGGGATGTTGATCAGAGCGTTGGTGCTTTGAGGAATGCCTGATCCAGGAGTCCAAAAGAGTGATACCCAGAGGACGGGACGGTAGGTTCTGCTTTCGTGAGGAAGGAAAGGATAGGCGTATTGGGCGTTTGTGAGGGTATTCGAGGGGGATTCGCAGTGGTTTGGCTTTGAATCAGTGAATGTGATGGGGCTTCATTGAAGATGCATTTAAAGTTTATCTGTCTCCGCAATGGAGATGGCGGTGGCCTTGCAGAGACATTTTATGGGTGTTGAAAATACAGTGTATGTGCCTGGAAATGCACTATACTCTGTGAAAAAGGGCAAAAAAAGTGTTGATTTTGCTTTGGATAAATATACTAGGTCGCCTGTTATTACTTCAATGATCATGACACCTCGACCCAACCATCCCTGAGCCGCCATCTTCAGCAAGCATTGATAAAGCCCTTATGTGCCAACATCCTTACACTATACGGTAACCGCAACTCCCCTGTTAAAAGAATTAAGTATAAAAAGACAACCAGAGAAATAAGCAAGCATATGTCCGATGCCTAACTCATGTAATCGTATACCTGCCACTGACCGGTGCACGACTCTCAGCATCCGCAGCAGCCATCGTGCCCTCCCTCAACAAACGAGTGAGCTCCGAGAGCGCATTCCCGACAACAACCTCGGTGTCACCCTCAATGAGAATGTAAAGCTTTGGCTCGGCACCAGGTGGCGGCTCCTTGCCCGGAGCGTAAAAAGTGCCCTTGGTCGTGATCGAAGTTCCCGTCGCTTCCAGAATCTTGGCAACATTGGTACGGTTGGTGACGGCCCAGCGAGCCTTTTGTGGAAAGTCGTTGATCTCAAGTGTAGCATGGTACGCGCCAGCATCGGGGCCCTTGTTATCAATGGGTTGACCGGGCCGAAGCTGGCCTGCCCGGGCAAGTCGAGCATTGATCTCGCTAATCGCAGATGCTGCCTTGTCCAGAGCGCCACCCTTGTCGCCCGTAGCGACAGTACCTGCCTTTGTGGCAGGCACAGTAGGTGTGCTGGCCTTGGCTTCACCATCAGGTTTGGTTGCATCGCGAGAAACGATCGCCGAGACGGCCGCCTCGACGGCGACCTTCGCCTTATCTTTCTTGGCATCCTCATCAGCATCATCTTCCTTGAAGTCATCCTCCTCGCCCTCAGCCTTGTGAACCTTGCGCTCACGGAGCCGTGCCGCTTCGCGGTCCTTGTCTAGCTTCTCAAGACCCTTTCCACCGAATCCACTGGCATCCTTGGCTTTTCCGGCCTTCACCTTCTCCCTCCACGACTTGCGCATTTCATTCAGACGCTCTGGCACTGGTTGCCCACTCTGCTCGAGAGCCTTGACAATTCCGGGTGCGCAATTTTCCTGTTCCTCGGTGACAAATGTGACGGCAGTTCCTGTTTGTCCTGCGCGACCGGTACGACCAGCACGATGCACGTAGTCTTCAAGATGACTGGGGGCGTCATAGTTCACAACCAGTTTCAGCTGCTTCACATCCAAACCACGAGCCGCCACAGATGTAGCAATGAGAATGGGGCAAACGCCCTTTTTGAAGTCGGAAATTGTCGAGTTACGATCCTCTTGGTCCTTTCCACCATGGATCGACATGCAGCCATAACCACGGCGAAGAAGTTCACGTAGGACATCGTCCGTTTTCTCCTGGCGTTCAACGAAGATCAGTGCTCGTACGTCTTCGTCGTCGGCATAAAGCTCGCCAAGAATCTCGAGCAACCGCACAAACTTCTTGCCTTCTTCAATAACCTCGACAATTTGGGTGATCTCCGGCGCCACAACACTCCGCCCACCAACCGTGATCTCAACGGGATCCCGAAGGACCTTCTTGGTGAGAGCATCAATAATTCGCGGCATTGTTGCCGAGAAAAGAATGGTCTGCCGATCTGGCCGGACGTTGTTGAAAATCTTCATGACCTGAGGCTCGAAACCCATATCAAACATGCGGTCAGCCTCGTCCAGAACGAGAAATGTAGCACGCTTCAAGTTCGTCACTCGGCCGGAATTGGCTGCGAGAAGATCGATCATACGTCCAGGGGTGGCAACAATGATCTCTGTGCCTCGTTTGAGTTCGGCAATTTGGTCCTTGATGGCGTTGCCACCATAGGCAGCCACGGCGCGAAGTTTCAACGCCTTGATGAAGGGCTGCAAGTCTGAGTAGATTTGGGTGCACAGTTCTCTCGTCGGCGTCATAATCAAGGCAATGGGGCCATCATCACCCGACACTGGGTCCTGATCCTTGATGTGCCGGAGCATTGGGAGCAAAAAGGCCATCGTTTTTCCGGATCCTGTCTTTGCAACACCGATAACATCACGTCCTGACATGATAACAGGCAAGGCTTGCATCTGAATGGGGGTAGGCTTTTCGTAACCTAGTGTATCAATCGTATCCAGGATGGGTCGGGTAAGGCCGCACTGAGACCATTTCTGGACTGGCTTTGGGATATTCTTGCCAGATACTTTGATGCCGTCGAGTTCCAACCTCAGTTCGGTCGCCTCCTCTTCGGTCAATAAACTAAGCTCGTGAGGCTCGACCCAGAAGTCCTTCCGGATCTTGTTGAGCTCGATTTTGCTGTAATCGATGACTGGAATGTCCTTCTTCTTTTTCCTGGCTGCCATAGCAAGTATAGATGATGGGTCTGTCTTATCCGCCTCGAAACCGTAGTTATCATCACCGTAGTAAGCCTCAGGTTCAAAGGATTTTTTCCCTGTCGCTTGCTTGGCCGGTTGAGAACTAATGGCCCCTCCCGCGGAACCTTTCTGCTCCAGATCAGCCATAAAGGCATCCAAGGGGTCGATATCTTCGTCAACTTCCATAGCAGCCTCCACAGGTGTTGGCTCTTCTGATGTTTGCACACTGGGAGCCTCGGCCTCCACGTCTACATCCATAGCTGCGCTTTCCTGCTGAATCCGCTCATCACGCCTTTCTTGCATGATCCGATGGGCCTCAGCCATCTCCTCCTCATTGCGGGCCATTAGGAGATCGAGATCATCCTCCGCATCTTCTTCCGCATCTCCGTCAGCATAGGGGGTAACATCGGCATTCTCCAAGGCGAAGTCGGGTAGCTTGACGAGTTTCCGTTTGATGACCTCCTCGTCGCCCAGGTCGAGCTTGCGCTTGGAGGTGGACTTTTGCGAGTCAGCAGTTTTTTGAAACCCGAACGTACTGACTGTTCTATTTGTAGGAAGCAGCCCGGCGGGCTTGGAGCTCGCCTGGCTCTTTATGGCCAGGTTTGTAAACCCGGGTGTAGCCAGCTTGACATCTCCCAACCTATTTGGCGACTGTGGGCGCCCGGCTTTGGCGTTTTTCGCGATGGCCTTTGGATCGAATTTGCCGGTATATGGCACCGAAGCTGCAGGAGAAGCTGTTGCTGCAGGACTCAAGGGACTTGGCGACGTCTTCGGTCCCGGACTGGCTATATTTGACACTCCGCTGGCTTTCTGGTCCATTTCGGCTAGAAGTTTCCTGGTACTGCCCGCGGTTACGTCGGCCTCCTTGGCCTCTTTTAGAGCATGCTTCTCCTTCATGGCTTGGAGTTTGCGCAGTCTCTCAGCCTTTTTATCTACCTCGGACTGTGTTTGGGTTGGTGTAGACTTAACTGGCTGTCAGATTTGAACCGCATTAGCAGGAGTAACCGATATATGAATGGGGTACGTACCTCGCTGTCTTTGGCTGCCACACTATCAGCCTTCGGTTGAGCGCGAGAGCGGGCGTCGCGGCCATCCCTACGAGATTCAACCGACTCATCCCGCCGGTTTCTGCGGTCTCGCGAATCATCCCGTCTGCTACGGATGTCTCTATCGCCATCTCTGCTGCGCGGCCTGCGGCGGTCTGGTGAGCGCAGTCTGTCTGTACCTCGGTCGCGTGACCTTCGTCGATCACGGTTGGAACCTCCATCACGGCGAGAACCTCGATAAAAATCATCCTCTCGGCGGTCTAAGGAGCGATCTCTCCATCGGTGGGAGTCACGATCCCGGCCATAGTCACGGTCTCGGTCGCGGTCTCGAAATCGCCGCTGTGGGGAGGGGGATCGATTAGAATGGCCGAAGTGAGAATTACGATAGGACGAGGAGCGACTCACGTCCGGGCTGCGAGAGCGGCGCCGGTGATCGCGGGGACCATCATGTCGGTCTCGGTCCCGATCCCGATCCCGATCACGTCGGTCATCATCTTTCCGTTTTCTCGCAGCATGACTTCCTGCAGGAGATGGTGAGCGCGAGTCTCTCGGCCGAGCCATACTGTTTGGTTTCTGACGGTGGCTCAGCAAGTCACTGGCGGTGAGAAGTACTCTTTTATTTTGGTAGAAATCGGCTCTTTGTTAGTTTTATCACATGGACTGGCTCATGCTTCTGCGTGTGTAGCGAATGCGATATTGGAGGTTGAAGATGTATGTGGTGGAGCTGGATTGATCTGGGAAGCTGAAAGTCGTTGGAAGTTCTGCACATAAGTTCGAAGTCGCGAAGGAATTGTGGGGAGACAGTCCAAGGCGGCAGGCAGGGGACGAAAGTCAGATTTTCACGTCGCCACTGTCGTTCTGCACTGTGAGTTGTGTCTCGGCACTGGAGCTGGAGCTCCGATTTTTTATACGACAAGCTCAATTCAGGGTGGAGCCGTTTCTTTTTGGATCTCTGTGAGTGATCTAATCTGAGCTCCAGGATTCAAGCTTCTCTCTGCGCATGGGCCACACCTATGACATATGTAGATGATGCAAGCCTCGAAATGGTGTCCATTTGGGAATGTCGTTTGTTCTGTAGTCAGGGTCACACGAAATAATAAATTGATACCTATAGCTCTATGAGACAGCATCTATGGAAAATGTTGAGGGTATTTCGTGTTACCTATCTTCTAGTCCTCTCATCTGTAGAAAAATAAAAGAGGATGCAAAAAAATTGAACATGCACGGCATCTCTGTTTGTAGTTCGAGTTTTCATCCAATTGAGTTTCGTCAATGAAATCATGCAGCAGGAGCAACTTCCTTCAACGAGTGACAGACTGTGGAAATATCCAACATCGGCAGTCAAAATAAGTGCTCATACCCTTGTCGTCAGAGTAAACAGGGGAGGTTGGAGCTCCTCCCACAGCTCTTCCTTCCCGAAAAGTTGAGCACAAGCCCCCGCCCAGGGCTGTTTCCAACGGCCCTCCACCTTTTTGACCTTTTGGGCATGGCATAAAATCGCAATCTCTCAATCACCACTACCACCCGCATAGCTGTTGACCCACAACAGATCCGAGTCCACAACCAACCAACCACCACCACCACCAACACCCAGCAACACCAACCTCGACTTAAACCACAAACCACAAACAGATCGTCGCCGTCGTCGCAATGTTCTCGGCAATTGGGCTTGCGACAGCCCGGCGGGTCCGCTTCGGCGGTGCGCTCCACGGCTCCTCCCGCCTGTATCTGAACGCCGCTCCTCGCTCCGCTGTCGTCATTCCCTCCGGCTTCCGCCTTGCCGCCGCCTTCCAGAGAGGACTCGCTCAGGCCCGCGCTGCTGCCACCAAGCAGACCACCAGCAAGACCACCAAAGCTACCGCCTCCAAGACGGCAGCAACTGCCTCAAAGTCCAAGGCGACCCCGACCTCCAAGGCTTCCACCTCCAAAGCTTCCGCCTCCAAAGCTTCCACCTCCAAGGCCACGGCATCCAAGTCAACCTCCACCAAGCCCAAGGCCAAGGCTGCTTCTCCCAAGAAAGCAGCCAGTGCAAAGGTCAAGACCCCCTCCGCTCTGAGAAGAGAGAAGGCTGCCATTGCCTCCAAAGCAAAGAAGGAAAAGGCTGCCGCCGCTGCCAAGGCGAAAAAGGAGAAAGCTGCTGCGGATGCCAAAGAGAGAAAGCTGAAAGCTGCTGCCACCAAGAAGGAGAAGAAGGAGAAGGCTGCTGTTGAAAAGAAGGAGAGGGCCGTCATCGCCAAGGAGAAGAAGAAGATTGCCCTCGCCAACCGGAGGGAGAAGGCTGCCACCATTGCTGCCAAGAGGAAGGAGAGGAGGGCCATCGCGGCCCAAAAGGCCAAGGAGAAGAAAGCCGCCGCCGCCGCACGGATGAAGGAGAAGAGAGCCATTGACGCCGCACGGAAGAAGGAGCGCGAGAACTCACCAAAGGCCCAGAGGAGCCGCCAGCTCCAAAAGATCAGAGAGCTCCGCAAGATTGCTTTGCTCGAAGAGATCCCCCGGGCTCCTACCACAGGATGGTCTATCTTCACCGCCAAGAATCTGGCTGCTGCCATTGAACAGGCCAAGGCTACGGGTGGCAGCCCCCTGGATGCCTTCAAGGCCCTTTCGGCGAAGTACCACGCCATGCCTGCTGAGGAGCTCGAGACGCTCCGTCTCCAGGCGCGCGAGAATTACTTGGCGAACGAAGTGGCTTACAAGGCCTGGATTGCGAGCCACAGTCCCGTTACTATTCGGGAGGCCAACAAGGCCCGCATCCAGCTCAGGCATCTCGGCGTCAAGTCCAAGTCGGCTATTCACGATCCTCGCCTGCCCAAGGCCCCGTCAACCAGCTTTATTCAGTACTTCAATGAGCGGATGAAGTCTGCGCATTATGAGAACATACCGCAGATGAAGAAGGCTGCGAGCGCTGCTGCCGAGTGGCGTACAATGAACGAGGCAGCTCGTCAGGCATGTTTTATCTTGTTTCTTCCCTCTGTATTTCCCTGAAAGCAGGTTACTAACAGTTTCCATATAGCCTTACAAACAAGCCGCCAAGCTCGACGCGGACAGATACTACCGTGAGGTCAAGGCCATGGAAGAGTCCCGCGTGGCTGCTTAGAGACAGGTCAAGGGAAAAAGGAGTACATAATGCTGTGTCTTGGACGACGCCAAGGGGCATGCGGTAGAAGATGGTAAACATAAGCCATCGTGTACCTATCCTGCAGAAGGGGAGCCCTTTTGGTTTTCTGCACGTTGTACCAATATGAGAGAGAGAGAGGGAGAGAGAGAGAAAGAGAGACTTGTTTGTCCGGTCCTTTGACGATTATTCGCTCCTTTTTTTCTCTTTGTGTGCTTTTCCTTGGGGAATGGATATCATTACAAAAAACAAAAAAAAAAACAATAAAAACTCACGCCGAGATATGGGAGGTTAAGGTATTGAAGATGAATGTGTTTTATGTATTTAGAACAAAAGGGGGAGTGCGTTAGGTAGTAGTTCCACTGTTTTTTCTGATGGAATTCTGTGTAAGTTTTTGCTTTCCTTTGAAAGTATCAATCAATCAATCAATCTGGCTTTTGATGTAAATTTCACTGTGTGGATTCGAATTCGGAGGGGAAGTCATGCTTTTTTCTTTTTTTTTCTTTTTCAATTCCATTGTTTTGTTTGGTCTCTCAAAATTCTGATACTGATGAATAGGTATGCTAACTTTTAGTCTTGTGCTTACTCATGAACCTCGTAGCCAAACTTTGTTTTTATTTTGTATTTTTCAGCAAAAAATATTTCTCACCCGGGGATATCTCAGCAAAAGAATATATATATATATATATATATTGAAAAAAAAAAAAAATGAAAAAAAAAGCCATGCCTGCTTCCTTGTCGTGCAAAATATAAACCCGCCTGCCCAAGGGACCCGCCTAACGTATCCGGGTTCCCTTCCTCAATCGAACGCCAGTTGCCCCATTCAAATAAGGATCCTCCTTGAAACCATATCCAACCTTCGGATACGGAGTGATGGTCTTCTGTGTGAATGACTTCTTCTGTATTGTCCAATTCTTCGTACCCGCCATGGTACGATGATAATAATGATGTGCATGTGACTTGGGAAATACAGCCAGCTGCTTGTTTTTCATTCTTTGTCGGGGTCTTCATGCCTAGACACCAGTACATCCTGCGCCATCTTCAAAGCTTCTAGCTTCTAGCTTGATAATATGATAGGCTGATCCGCAGTTTTCCCCGAAGCTTTTGGTGTTTGAACAGGTGGTTGTTGTGGTTGTGCCCCTTGTCCGGCCGGCGGTGTCGCTGACCTGGGGACTGGCATCGGTGCTTGCGACGGTGATTCTGGCGGAGGTGTCGTCCCAGCTGGTATTTCAGGCTTTTCAGCAAGTTGCTCTGGATCCTCCTCTCCCCAAAGACCCGGAATCTCTCCCTCCGGTGGGGATGGGGCCGCCTGCGGACCTCCTGGTCGTACCTGTGCTCCTGTCGGCCCGCCTCCAGTCACCGTCGGCATCACAACAACAGCTCTATGCTTGGCGTCATACCACCGCAGTCCCACGCCTCTGACTGCCCGCTGGCTTGTCAGATAGAGCAGCATGTACATCTCGCAGGTCAGATACCCCCATCCATAAAGCCTCAACCAGGTAAACGATTCACCTACTGAGTCCCGCACGGCCGTCACACCCCAACCTCCCATTCCTCGAACGACGTATTCGGACAGAAAGTTCCAGAATGAGCGCCTGAGGTCGTCACTCCAGTTTCTGACGTCGACAATCCAATAGCCACGCTCAAAGTGTCGCAACTTACGGCCTCCCGGAAGCGGATTGTACCGATCACGCGGTTTTAGGAACTTCATTACCTGCGTGAGCAGGGTCGTCGACAAGTCCAGCGTCGAAAGAGGCGTTCTATCTTGTTTGATTGGGGGCAGGGGTCCGAAGGCATATATTTCTTGGTTCAGTGGCAGTTCGGCAAAGCGCTTAGCAACGGCCCGTTGCTTCTGAGGGGTTGTAGGGATTTTTAGCAGTGAATCAGAGAGAGTTGAATCGTCATTGCCATCATCGATGTCGTCGTCGTCGCCATCAGGTTCATCGGGGTCAGGGGCGGCCCCAGTGCGTGGTTTCTTTGCTTGGCGGCCTTGAGAGGAGTCATCCGCTCGCTGTCGTTTTCTAGGAACAGTTACAGGCACGCTAGGCTCGTCTGAGTCGGTAGGCTCGATCTCATCGCGCGGATACTTTTTCCGGGGCCGCCTACTGCTGAATAGCACTCGACGCGTGTGATCTTCACCTTCACCGTCTTCCTCCTCTTGTCCAGATGATGATGGAGGAGCCGGGTCGTCGCGTCGACGAGCTGTTGGTGTCCTTTGAGAAGCCCGTGATGGGGCGTGATAGTCTCTTCTTGTAGATCGGGGAAGGCTCGGGCTACTCTCATCCTCTGTGGTCGTGATCCCGGTTTCGACCTTCCGTGGCTGCGCGGAGGGAGGAGTGTTCCCCGTGTGCTCTGTTGGGGGTGGATACAGCCGTCGTCTTTCCGAACTGGTCATGGGGGGATCGGGAGGGGGTCCTCTGGGCGATGATGAAGTTTTTGGGGGCGGAACACCAATTTCAGGCTCCGGAGCGAAGCGGCGCCCGGCCCTGTCCTCGGGCAGATATTGGGGAAACTTGGTTCGGGGGGAGCTGGAACTCTTATCCGGTGGTGTTCCTTGACCTGGCGGAGGAGTTTTGAATCCATCTTCAGCCTGAGACCCAGCTTCTGGACCCTCACCATCTGAACCCTCATCATCAGAAGGCAGTGAACCCGCACCCCTAACCTGACTAACCTTTGCTAGAACACCTCGATGAGTCTGTGAGCTACCAGTATCACTCTCAAGAGAGGACGTGTAAAAGTCCAAAACTCTTGATGGTGAGTCGTAACCCGGGAATGTTGCCAAGTTGTCTGGCATCGAGTCTTGGACTTCGCTAGGCAATGACACAAAGGAGGCATGATTATCGTCAACTCCCTCAAACGAGAACTGAGTGTCAGAGATGGGCTTTTGGTTCTGAGATGCTGACCCTCGCAGCGGCATCTTGATCCGAGCTGCTGGTTTGAAGTTGCTATAAGCTGCAGCCAACGCCCGGTATTTGGCATCATCAGGACCAAGCGATGGCGCCCCAATGTGGACGAGAATCTCGACTTCGGAGTCTGATTCTTGGTAACTTGAGAGTGTCGCCATTTCGCCCTATTATTACGGTATGGATGTGAATGAAATGCATCGAGTATATGTAAGAACGGGACGAGGTTGAGGTATTAGAGTAATAAATATATTTATGGTCGAGATGCAAGAACAAAAACAAAGAAAATTACCCCGCCGCCTTCTCGCATTCTTTGATTCCTGGAGGTTGTTGTTAAGGTCGAAGCTCAGGGTGCAATCCGCAAACGGACAGGTCTTACCTGCGAAGAAGTTACAGATGAATGAAATGGTTGTTACAGTACCTACGTTTTACTCCTGCCCGGAAGGCCAGTCCTTGAAATTGCGGGGACCTGAGGTTCCGCTACATGGACTAACACTGGCTAGGCACCGGGCCGGCCCCACATGTCCCTGTCTTGCTCCGGCAACGGTCGCTGTGGTTTGTGCACAACTGAAGAGGCAGGCGCACCCAGCAGGGCTGAGAAAGGCAAGGAGCCACTTAAAATGATTTTTTGCCCTTGAATTCCGCCTAAATTCTTCCCATCGGAGTGGTTGCGCCCCCAGCCGAGTTGATGGAGCTCTCACCAAGCTTTGGAGGAAAAGGAGATGCCAAGATGATGTGTCCGTGGACACTTTATCCACCGCCGCCCAAGAAGTGTCCCCTGTGCCCTGTCAACATCACCAATTGAACCACCCCCGACAGCGATTGTGTCTGATTTCTTGCTCATTTCCTGTCTGTCGAGACATTGCTCCCCACCAAATCCATAAAAGAAAAAATGTCGTCAGAAAAGAAGCCAGTCCTCGGCTCTGCCATGGTAATTGGTGGCTGCGGTTTCCTGGGCCACCACGTCGTTCGTCTCCTATTGCGCGACTACACCTGCTCCTCGATATCCGTGGTCGATCTCCGCTGCACGCGCAACCGCCGTCCCGAGTCCGATGGCGTCAAGTACTTTGAAGCCGACATCACCGACGCCGCCAAGCTCGAGACGATCTTCAAAGAGGTCAAGCCCGATGTTGTCATCCACGTCGCGTCGCCCGCCGCCCAATCCAACGACAGCGTCTCACACGCTCTGTTCAAGAAGGTGAACGTAGACGGAACCGCAGCCGTGATCAAGGCATGCCAGGCCACGGGCGTCAAGGCCCTGGTATACACCAGCTCCGCCAGCGTCATGAGCGACAACCGAAGTGACCTGATCAACGCCGACGAGCGGTGGCCAGTCGTCCGCGGTAAGGACCAGAGCGAGTACTATTCCGAAACCAAGGTATGTCAGAATTCCCCTTACAACACATCAGCTCGACAAGACCAACTAATGACCCTTCCCCAACAGGCCGCAGCCGAAGAACTCGTCCTCCTCGCCAACCGAGCCCCCGAGGCACCCAGACTCCTAACATGTGCCATCCGTCCCTCAGGAATCATGGGCGAAGGCGACACCATGGTCCTCTACCACATGATCAACATCTACCGCCAAGGCCGCACAGGAGTCCAAGTGGGCGACAACAACAACCTGTTCGACTTCACCTACGTCGAGAACGTAGCCCACGGCCACTTGCTCGCCGCCCGCGCCCTGCTCCTCACCCACGCATCCACCACCGTCCCTCTCGACACCGAGCGCGTCGACGGCGAAGCCTTCCTCATCACAAACGACCAGCCAGTCTACTTCTGGGACTTTGCCCGCGCCGTCTGGGCGGCTGCTGGGTCCCCGCTGGGAACAAACCACGTCAAGGTCTTGCCTCGCAGTCTGGGCATGGGATTGGGCTTTTTGAGCGAGATTTTCTTCTCGATTATCAGGAAGCCGCCTACGTTCAACAGACAGAGAATCATTTATAGCTGCATGACGCGGTACTACGATATCAGCAAGGCCAAGAAGAGGCTGGGCTACAGGCCGCTGGTTAGTCTGGATGAGGGTGTGAGGAGGTCAGTCAAGTGGACTTTGGAGCAGGAGGAGAAGACCAAGGCTGCTGCTGCTGTTGAGGCGAAATAAATACAGTAGGTGGTGGACTGGTTAACTGATATTTTCATGGTTTTTTATGTTTTGGCCGGGGTATCGGGGGCGGGCAACATAAAATATAAAATAAAAAAAGCGGCAGCGGGTTTCCATTGGCGGAGGGGCACAAACAGATATGGAAGGGCTTGGTAGAAACATTTTGATACCTATTATGTATGTCGTACGCAACGCATATAATATATAATGACTATTTTGAAGGCATACATACGGGGAAAAGGCTAACTCGGTATATTTGTCAAGCAATGCACAACCCATTACCTAGGTTTTCTTTTATTTATACTACTCTGCCTGCTTCTGCCTGCTTCTTTGCCTCTTCTTTATGTTTCGTAATCTGCCGTTTCCCTCTTTCCTATCTCTCTCTCTCTCTCTCTCTCTCTCTCTCTCTCTCTCTCTCCTTCTCTCCTAGAGAAGGCAAAAAAAACCAAATCCTGACTGCCTTACTTCCCCAATCACCAACCAACGCACGATTCAACTATAGACTCCCTTCCTCCCCTCCCTCTGCACGCACGCACACAAGAACACACCGCGAAGATTGCGAAGAAGAAGAAGAAGAAGAGGAGGAGGAAGGCTTGCTTTTTGTGTTGTGGATGAAGTGAAGGGGAAAAAAGAGAGGTTAAAGGTAGAAGTAAAAAAAATAATAAAAAAAGAGTATAAAAAAAACTTGTCTTGTGAAAATTGCCGCTTGTGTGTGATGTGTGTGTGAGTGTGTGTGTGTATATAAAGTGTGTATAAAGTGTGTGCAGTTCCCTCTTTAGGCTATCGCCAATTGAACAAAGGAAAAAACAAAACCAAAGATAAAAACCCAAAAAATCCTTCCTTGAGAGAAAACCAACAGTTAAGAACATCCCATCTCTTTTTCTCTTTTGTGGATTCATCAAAACCAAGAAGCAGGAAGGTCTAAAAAGGGCGTTCAAAACCAGAAAAGGGGTAAAAACTATCCATCAGAATCGTCCCTGTATCTCTCTCACTGTCCTCATATAGAGTTCTCCCTTTTCCCTGCCCCCTTCTTTTCAGCTAGACAACCGCGCCTTGCCTGGATTTCTATACCCGTCCCGTCCATACCCCTGCTCACACACAACTTGAACAATTTTTCAAAGGCGCTTCTTTATATAGGCTGCAGCAAAGATGAAGAGAAAAAGAAAGGTGGTCCAACGCCGAGCAAATATGCCGCCTGCACTGCACTTTTGAGTGTGTGAAAAACAAGTTAAAAGAAAGGGTTTGGTATCGATCGAACAAGGATTATAACTCTGGTCGACTTCTGCCACGAGGTGGCGACCCAAGCTGTTGTGGTGAGAGATTTGCGTACACCGTCTCCTAGACAGTGCTAGTCGTCAATCCGCTATTTTGTCGTCCCCATCCCGAGTTTCGCCACTCTCCTCGACCTTGCTGCTGCTGCTGCTGCTGCTGCTGTTGTTGCTGTTGCTGTTGCTGTGATGGTGGCGCTTGCTGCTGATTTCTGTTATCTGGTGGTCCTGGCTTTTCAAACTGCCCATGTCCGTATGGTGATTGTTGCGGAGGGGGCGCATCGTATGGTCCACGCCTTGGAGGGGGTGTGGCCTGGGACTGTACAGGGCCGGCGAATGCCGGTATCGTGGGCTCTTGCATGGGCCGAGCGCTGCTTTCTTGATGCCAGGCCGATGGATCTGTCTCAATTCTCCGTGGTGGGGGGCGACTTGGGTTATTGTCACCATGCCTGCCCACAACTTCTGTTACTTCTGTATAGTGCCGCGGCCCATTGGCTGCGCGGTCTGAGAACTTCTTGATTAAGTCCTTGGTTGTGAGGTCGCTATTGCTGAAAAGTGACTGGTCATTGAGGATGTCGACCAAATCATCAGGAACCTAGGTGTTTTTGTGTGTTAGCATATAAATGAGTACGAGTATCGGGGAAATGAAGGTGCCTTACAATGCACATCTCCTCAATGTTCATTATCAGCATTTCCACAGCCAGGATGGCATACATTGGATCGCTGTCAAGAGCTGAAACCTTGTTCCTGTCGAACAGAACGTTGGGGGCAATAACAGTAGCCAGGTTCTTCACGTCCATCTTGGAGCCGGACTCATCATCCACCTGATGGAATGATCCGACCCATTTTATGAAGCAGAACAAAATCTCCATGCAGTCACGATTCGCCTTGGGAAGGAGACAGCATGCCAAATGGAGACAATGACGCCGCTTGTCGTCATCTTGGATTTTCGATATCGCAATCCACACTCGGTAGAGCTTGTTAGTCAAAAGAGGATCTGGCAATTCTCGAAGATACCGTTTGAGGAGAGCGGCAACTTGGATGACGTGCAAAGTGCTAAAGTCGACCTCCTCATCCTTGTCAAGCTTTTCCACCGCCTCGTTGAGCTTTTTGATGTTGCCATTCTTGCGGAAGACGCCCTCTACCGAGAGATCCATCTGCTTCATTGCCGCAATGATGCCATCAATGACAGAAGGAATCTTGAGAGCTCCAGGTCCGACACCATCTGTTGACTCTGCACCGTCGCGCTCAATGATGACGTCCAAGGGAACGCTAAAGACGCCCTTTTTCTTGACGTTTTTGCGACCATCGTTCTTGAACGCCTTGCCGATATTCTTCCAGAAGGTGGCTGGCTTTTTGCTTTCAATAAGACCCAAAAGCTCCTCTAGGGTGAACTCTGACTCAAGCATGGGGTGCATGGTCATGACAGCGACGTGTCTGACGATAAAATACTCCAGCCCCGAAAGTTCCGAGAAGAATCGCCGAGCACGTACAGGTGGCGGCTGGCCCATGGAGCGAGCTCCCGGGCCCTTGCCGTCTGAGAGACTTCGTTGATGGCTGCCGCCTGCACCTCCTGGTCCGAGCTGTGGATCGGTTCCTGGCGAGCGGAATAGCTCTTGTCGATTTTGAGGATATGCCCTCGATTCTCTTGCCGCCTGTTCTGCGGCCACAATTCGGGGGATATCATCAAGCGTAAGGGCATCCTGATTTGGCAGTGTCATTTCTTCCTCATCGATAGGGCCGCGGTCCTCCACGATATGGAAGCCTCGACTGGCGCCTCCTTCGCCGGCGCCAGCCCCCGAAGACCCGGGCCGTACACTGCTGCTTTCAGGACCGTCCAGAATTCTGGATGTTCGTGCTTTCCTAAAGCTGGAGGACAGGTGCTTGTCCAAACGGGTACTCTTCAGCCTTCTGACATCATTTAGAGCGCTCTCATAGGATGACTCTCTGTGATGCTGTGGATGCTCACCCCCATGTGATTTTGATCGCCCCTCTGCAGGGTCCTGGCTGTTTCCTTCAGCAGCTTGCAAGGCGCCGCTGGATCGGAGTATCTCCAGCAGTCTGGCGAGTGCTACCTGAAGTAAGAAGACATATTGCTGGAGCTTCGTTATATGTTCAAATGGGTTGATATGAGCAGGAGTATTGTTATCGCAAGTGTTGCAAAATATCTTGTAGTCGAAAGGGTTCAAGCGCGCGTCTTTGAGGTTCCTCCCTAGTTCCTTCTGGCAGCGCGAGCAGTTGACACAGGCGAGATGCCACCTCCTGTCGCCGTTCTTGCCGCATTCATCTTCAATGGGTTTCCGGCAGGAAATGCATTGGTCGGAATCATGGGCCGAAAGTCGCGACATACCAGATGTTAGCTGGAGAGTTGTGGTAGAGTTGTCATCGGGCTTTAGCGCCTCGAGGTCTCCAAGATCGTCAAGGAATTGGTGAAGGCCGCTGGGGGTCCCACGCTCCTTCTCAATACGGAGAGCGCCCTGGAGGCAGATTCTAATGAGGAGCTTGAGGTAGTGAGCAAGACCGGTGACAAGCGTAAGCAGCTCTTGGGTGACTCCAGGTTTGCGGGTTGCCCTGTCCTGTGTCTTGGAGAGGAGAGAGAAGAAAGCCACAATTTTCTTGCAGAGAAGCTTGGCTTCTCGTCCATATGCGAGGCCTGAAGAAAGAAGGGCGGGCGTTAGCACTATCCTGGGCTGTAACTAGTACACGGGGAGGTTAGACTCACCTGTCATCTCTTCATGAGCCATAGTGGCGTCCAGCCGATCCGCGGACCGGAAGAGGATGTCAACGTGGAAAATAAACTTCTTGGCCACCATGACTCCATCGACATACGCCCCGTTGCTTACATGCAAAAGCATGTCCGATATGCAAGCAGCCGAGGACTCCTCAAACGTCGAGAGCACACTCCAGATGCGGTAAACCTTCTCTTCCATGCGCTCCTCTTCCCCACGAACGAGCTCACGGCCGTTGGTGTCATCCTGTGGCAAGGCAGCCTGCTCCTGTGGGGGGTTGAGGCGGACATTCCAAAATTTGTGTATCATGTAGCACTCTGGGTGCCAATGTTGATTTTGCCCATTTCGAAATATTTCGACGAACTGCTTGAGAATAGCGGACTGACACCCGCTACACCGCTGGGCAAATTGTGTAGAGTAGTGGTAGTGGCAGTAGACCTGTCCATCATGCTCATAGTAGCTATCCTGGGCTCCGAATACTGTTGGGCAGAGGGAACAAGTGAAGTGATCCACATGGTATTTGCGATCGAGTGCGGTTATATATGAGCCTCGTAGCGCTCCACCACACTGATGGCACAGCAGCCCAAGTCGACGAAAGTAGTCAGTCTCGCAAAGGGGGTATTGGCCTGCACCATTATCATCTTCGGCGGGGAAGAACTTCGAAGCTACGATTTGTCCACAATCCTATCATACGACCGAAAGGGTTAGCAAAAACCAGACCTCACTAGTCCCAGAAAGCAAGAAAGTGACCACTCACGCGACACCTAAAGCAATCCAAGTGGAATGTCCCATCTAAAGCTCGAACAAACTGGCCCGTCAATGGCTCCCCGCACTTCTTGCAGGCACGTACTTGACCGCTGGCTGTCCTAGAACCTCGCGGTCTTGAAATTGACCTGTCTCTCTCGCCGCTGCGTCTCGACTGCAAGTCTGTATCCGCAACACTCAGTGCTGGCGAGCCCGGTGCTCTCGCATGAGGAGCCCCAGGCCCCCATTCACCTCCAAAACCGCCGCCGCCGCCACCACCCGCAGGACCGGGGCCGGCTCCGGCTCCTGGACCGCCATAATCGTATCCTGCCATTGTGGACTGATCCTCAATCTGCCCGCTGCCGTTCGTTGCGCTAGACCATGCGTGTATCTCGTCGAAAGTTGGAGTTGCGGTCGAGGGTTGGGACTGTTGCGAAGCGGGACTCGTTCGAGGGTTAAGGGCGACGGGGGCGGGAAAGATGCGAGAAGACCGGGGGGTGGCCCGACATCAAGCAGCAGCCCGACAAGCAGACAAGGCAAGAGATGCTCGCAATGTGCGTTGGGAAATCGGACGTGGGTCTTTGGGACCAGCGCAATAAGCGACTTTTTTCTGGGCGGAGGCTGTGCGAGCAGCAGACGAGTGAGGAAGCAAGCAATCGGCTGGGCACGATTGGGATGTAGTTTGAGGCTGAGAGCGGGCGAGCGTGCGTCGAGATGCGAGAGAGCGGTCGGGGGGGTCAGCGTCCCAGATTTGGTCCGTGTGCAGCCTGTCTCCGGTCGTGTTTTGTTTATTAATTTGACCCTTTTTTCGTGTGGAGGGGCAAAGTCGAGAGTCAACAATCAGTTCGCAGCCCGGTGCGAATTTTGGAGTTGCGCAGAGGGTAGGCTGTAGATGACAAGAGGTCGGAGATGGTTCAGGAGGTCGGGTTGTGGGTAGCGGTCCACTCCCCAAGTTGGGTCAAAGACAACAGCGATCGACAGCCCCCGCCACGGCGGAGCGCCAATTTCCCTGGCTTTGGGAGCCTGTTCAAGCCCGCGACAGCCCAATTGTATTTTACCTTAAGAATTATTACCTTACCTTACTTGGGTAACCATGGACACGATGCATGCAGAAGATGCTTTTGTATTTTTCCTCGGATAACTGAAACCAAACCACGAACGGGGAGCGGGTTTTATTCACTGCCCTTCATCCATCCTGGATGCGACCAGAGGACCCTTGATGAACATGGAAATGCGCCGCAGCCTGCAATTGCAACACATATTGCAGCCTCTCGGGACCTCTCTATTCAGGGTCGTTCCCAATCGCTCGCTGCTGGGTCGCTGTGACAGCACACAAATGGGGAAATTGCCCAGCTTATGCCCAAAACATCAATAGTCCAATGTTTTGTCTACGTGTTTGTCCAATAGAATGGAAACCCAAGTCTTTCCTCAATTCCGTCGTGGTGATATGATACTCTCGACCTGGGGTGTACAATGCATAAATTCTGTCTTGTAGGCATTGTTTGGGAATCCATTCTGGCGACCATTCTCAGTCTATTTATTATTAAATCAATTCCAGGGCCATCCTTGCAGCAATCATATCTTTTCTCGGAACACGCACGCTCTCAGAAACCAAGCGGCAGCGGAATACTTCCAACGTTTGTTAGTATGTGTCTAAGATTTAGTTCCCTTTCGAGGTGCAGAAAACTGGAGACGGGGAATTGCGATTTGACTCGAAATCCAATTGTGTTTTGAAAAGGTGGGGTATATTTCGTATTTGATTGTTGGAGGACGGCTACAGGATAAAGATCCGTTGGTTATACACACAACACACCCCTCGGATATTTGTTATCTAGCCTGTAACCTTGAGGGCAGGCTTTCCTCGGAATAAAAAGGCCTCTTGAAAGTCAAAGAAGTCCGCATTTTGAAGAAAAGCAGAGAGCTCCTGGAACATCTGGAACATGAAGAACAGCGCTCACAAACGTTCAACGGGGGGCATTGTTAGCGATGAACCCACACAAACAACACCATCATTCATTTTCATAGTCGCACAGGACATCACTATATTAATTACATGCATTTACTTCAACGTCTTTTCCCCTGAAGATCACTTATAGCCACTCAGTTGAAGCACTTTACTTGCGGCCCGCTGCCGACAACGTCAGTTCAATCTCATGGTAGTGCACTTTCAACTCCGCCTCCCCACCCAACCAACAACATCATCCTCCAGCTCACCCAACCAACCTCCTCAGTCTCTTTTCAATCAGCTCTCTTCCCTTTGAATCATCCCAAACTCGATGTGGCGCCTCCTCCACAATGTCCCAACCCTCAAGTTTTCTGGTAAGATGGCTCAGATCTCGTTGCTATTTTAGGTCAGCCGCCAGCTCTCTCGTAACATAAATATGACTGCATACCTTATCTTCCCACTGACTATCCTTTCGTATCTGCTTCCCCGAGCTGATAATCACAACCGGGGTATTCTCGTCCTGAATCGCCCGGCTCGAAGCAACGTCCCGCTTGGTAAGGGAATCAGCAACCAGACTCTCCTGCAGCTTGGCGAATATGGTCGACCCGGACTGATATGAAGCCCTTCCCCAAATACGGTCCGATGAGCGTCTGCCGCGCAGCAGAGCCCCTAGGATGCGGTCTATCCCGCACGGCGAGATCACGCCTCGTACCCAAAGCCAAAATCCCCTCCCGGGACTCGCCATTCTTCCAAGGAGATCCTCATGTAAAGGATCAATCATCAGAATCCCCCTCACTTCTGTGCCATGGCGTGAACTGAACACACGGGAATAGAGTGACCCAACCCCAGCACTAACGAGAACCCACGGTCCCTTCTCCCCAGCCCTCGACAGCGCCTCCCCCAACACATCAGAAGCCATGCTCGCAGACAGCGGGCTCGGCGCCGTGTCACTCCAAGCCATCCCAGGGCGGTCAGCAAAGCAGAACCTACCAATAGATCCATGCTTGACCGCACCCTCGGCGAACTGCCACAGTCCTCTTTCCACCGGATCCTCCCCACCTTCAATGAGCACAGTAGCCGTCCTCTCTCCCTCAGAATCCGTCACATTCCCTTGGCAGTACAGATGAATCTGGTACTTATCCTCATCAACCCAGTACCTCTCCCCAGGAGGCTTAATCCCAGAATCAATAGCCCTCAGCGTAAATGTCATAGTCATGAGGACAACCACCATCGCAATAGCCCCAAGAGCAATAGTACTCAACAGCACCTCGCTCCACTCCAGCACAGTCCGTCTCGTCTCTGGGCGACCAGTCAACCGTTCCTCCTCCTCCGCCTTCCCCCATTTGACTGTCATTCCTGCCACCCCGCTCCATACTGCGACCAGCAATGCCCAAACGGCGCTCACGATGCCTACTACCCCTTCTTGGTGCCTTATCCTCCCGGCTGCGAGGATGATTATCACATCAACGACCAACACTCCGCCGGTAACGAAGCTGAGAATGCGGGCACTCTTGCTCGGCACCGTGAAGAAGAGTAATAATACCACCAGAGTGAGAAGCGAAACCGAGGCATAACTGAACGCGTAGAACGGTCCAGCGCGGACGTGAAGCCCTGGCGGAGTGACGAATGTCGAGACTAGGAGCAGGACCCACCAGACAAAGGTGAGGATGGCGAGGATGACTGTTAGGGTGCGGAACAGCCGGACCGTGAAGAGGTTGTAAGGCGATACGGCCGGGTCGGAGGGTGAGAGGTATCCGGGAGGTGCGGTAGTGCTGTCTATGCGGTTGGGGAGGAGGCGAGTGTGTTCGTTTGATTCAGGTTGGTCTTGCCGGGAAGGTGAAAGTGAAGAGGAAGATTCGTCCGGGAGGGGTGAGGCTGACCAGGACGGTTTGTGTCTGGTGCTGTTGGCCATGGTTTTGAGGTTCTGCGGGGAGAGACAAAATGGGTACGATGTGACGTCAGGGGATATGGGTGATTAATTGGAGGTTGTACTGTCAAATTAATGAACCCCTGGTCTTGATGGAACTAAGAGTCGTTCATCAAAAAGAGCTATGGAGATAATCCCGTCAAATCTGAAGCAAATGGGGACAGCATATACTGGAAGAAATGAAAGACCTGACTTGGATTCACTAGGTAGGAAGGTGAACCAGAGGAAAGAGTTTGTAATCAGAACTTGGTTCCTCATTTTCAAGCAAAAGTAGGAGCCTAGCTGTATGACCTTACAAAACACACGAATCCTCCGATCCATTCTATCCCCCCTTCTGATATTGTCGAATAGAAGACGTCATGCTCTAGCTCAGTGGCCAGCGAGTCGTGCCGCTGATTGGTCCGTTGTAGTGGTAAACCGGAACCATTGCGGCAGATCGACCTTAAACCGGGGGGCACGAGGCCCCTTCCCTTTTGATCATGCCGGCGTTTTCCTTGTTAAGCAGTCTTTCTTCAAGCAAACAATATTACCCGGGCGCTTTTCGTCGAATGATACTTGGGGCGTTAAATCATGGGATGAAAAGCTTACACACAGTGTCTCAACTCCGAATCGCTCAATATCTGCGGCCAGTATACGCATTGAACCCGAGAGGCATCAACCGAACCCATTTACAAAAAAAAAAAAGAGAAAAAAAAAAGAGGCCCGTAGTACATTTTTATTTCTCTTCCTCCCTAAGAAAGAATTTTTGCTTTTGATCTCATCAGTGTCTTTTCAAACATTCACTTCCTGACCACCCTCCGACTCATTTTTATCCTCCCCTCGACCAAACCATCACTACCAATCCTGACTCCAGTCATCAGCTGGATTGGCCGCAGATGGAGACGACAAGGAACCCTTCCTGGTAGATATCGAAGACCCGCCCGACGAGGATCTGCCCGCTATTGACTCCGAGATTCGGCTCTGAGAGTGTGATGTAGAATGCTTGCGCCGCTTCTTCTCCTCTTTTTTCTGTCTAAGAACCTCTTCTGGAGTTGGTCCCCCGATCGGTGAGATTGCTTCCTTCGGTATCTTCCCGATTGGGGCTCGAACTCTGGCATGAACTTTGTCGGCATCATCTTTCGGGGACACTCCGGCTTTCTGAAATGCTGCTTTTTGATGTCCCATCAGTGCGTAGACGGACGGCTCGCTGGTGTGAAGCCAGCCAGTCATTTTGCCCATTTTGCTGCTTATCCATCCTCCTCGACCATCTTTCTCTGCACCCTTTACGTGTTTGTTGTCACTGTTTCTCGCGCTCTTGGCTGACTTGTGATCCTTGTGGGTTGCTGAGTTCACCCTGGACACTTTTTGGGAAGCTGGTGATTCCATGTTGAGACTGGGATGACGGTTGTGGGATGTCGTAGTGGTCAATGGTTGAAGTTATGGAGAGGCTGGCCTCCAGTGACCCCGATACACCCTCCTCGGGATTTTAATACGCCCGTCTTCGCACGAAGCAGTTGTAAGGGCCCACAACCGATGCCAGAGCTTCGTTACCGGAGAGCCAAACGGGTGAAGGCTGGGGCAAAGCGCTTTCTCCTAATCTAGTAAACCGTGGCGAATCGATTGTGCTTGCGTTTTCTAACGGGGTTGTGTAACTCCGGATGATGCCCTCAACGCCACGGGGCCTTAGTCAGCGGAGACCTCCTTAAAGAGCAGCTTCGAATGGTTTTCTGGTGACTAGAAATATCGGCCGAGTCCTTGAGATTTGATTTGTTTCTTCGGGATGAGATGCCGCCGATGTCTCTTGGATAATTCTGGCAAGAAAGCGATGGCTCGGGGGTCTATTCTAAGCTTAGCAAACCTTGCGTTCAAGGTAGCTGGAAGGAGAATGTCTTACTCTAAAAGAAGAAGAGGCGGATTCCATCAACGACCGCCAAGATTTGATGACCGGAAAGCTCGACGGCGCACCCAGCCAACCGGGTCAAATATATTGGTTCTGTTATATTGCCCTCGAGGTTCTTCCCAGAATCGATCACCAACCCCTGGGGTGTAGGTTATCTCTATGACATAACACTCAGCCCCCACTCTTGCCAGCACTTAGTGTAAATATATTGAGGGATGAGTCGGGGCGAATAGCCAAAAAGGGTAGGATACCAACCAATGAGTGCTGATGAGTGCAAGGTATCTCAGCCAAGCGAGATGCTGAGACACTAGATTGACGCCAACGAAGATGTTGCCGCCACGGGCTTCAGCTAAAAGCAGAGTTAGAGATCTGTCGGCATCCACCTCCCGGATCGTCAGTTATGGCGGAAGACGCTCTAATAACCTGTGTCAGGGCAAGACACCGAACCCATGAAGAATTGCATTATTCCAGAAGAAGCAACCCATCTCCGGGAGACCATTGGCAAGAAACTGCCACGCTAAGGAGCAATCGTAAGGAAAAACCTGTTGCATTGCAGATGTCGCTTCGCCTAGTTTCTACACTATGATACATCATAGTTCTGATGGACGGAGATCTTGGCAATGCAAGATCAGCACTCGGAGAATGTGGGATGGTGTCTCACTTCACATCTGATTGCACAGATCAGCTGCGCGGGAAGAGCTTGGAAATTTACTTGAAGTAGAGCCCGCATATGGACGATAACTGTGGTAGTCCCTCATTGGACGAAACAGACTGATATGTCCAATGTAGGTAGGCAGGTTGACCGCCAGCTAGAGGGCCTAGATCTCTGCAGGTCACTCAACAAATTTAACAATTTGGGGAGGAAGGGGCCTGCAGCTGTCGGGATCAGGTCGCCACAGACGAGAAAGCAAGCCATAACCGAGAAGATGTGTCTGTTGTAGAAAGTGCCAACCACTCTCAAGCAAGTATCACAACTCACAAAAAAAGGCTCGAACGGCATTGGATATCTTTCCGGCTAATGGATCCTGTCGTGGCATGTTTGTCGAGGGTGTTTGCATATTGTATGAGCAACTATTGGTTAGCTGCATGATGTCGGAGGCTGGATTCAACGACAGCAAGCATTCGACTGCTGCATCTATCTCAACTTCTGCAGCCCAGCGGTACACGGAAAGACAACACTCCAGGTACATGCACAATACAGCCGTTGACAGGCTTGTCGGCGGTGGATTCTGGATATCCAGGAAGGCTTGTCAATAATTCAAGAAGGTAACAAACGGATGAGGGTGTGGGTGTAGGTATTCTAGAAGAGATGACGGGCTTGTTGGAAGAGGAAATGAAACCCCCAAAAATTATTGCAGTTTATTTTGGGAGATTATGAAGTTCGAGATGAGCAAATACAAGGGGAAATGGTACCTTTAAGATTTGAAGATTTTTGTAATAAGCCTTGAGCTGATGAGAACAATAGCAAACCCTGATTCCGAAAGTTCAAGAGATGATTGTGGTTGGATGAAGTATAGCCCAAGACAGAACTTGGCCTGCCAAAAGTGGAATCCGAAAATCTACAGGGATTCGGAAGACCCACCTGGTGGGGCCAAGGGAGACGCGCTCACGCGGCAGAGCACCCATCGCACCCACTAGGCTGCTGCGTCAAACAAACAAGCGGGTGAAGCGACCGAATTCCCCTCCTTCCTGGTGGCGGGGTCAACGCCATCTCAAATCAACCTGCAACCTCCTGTAAGGGAAACCGCTTTCGGTCGGCTCACTATGTCTGGACGACTCCTTACGCTAACCAAAGGAACCTTTTGACAATTTTCGACTTGCGTGCTTCTCGTTTTTCCGCGAACAAAAAAAGATTAACCTCTCCGCGCGAAACGATGCTGGGTCTCACCGTCGCGACTGGTGCTAACTCGGTGACCGCCACCCCTACCGCCTCCGCTTCTTCGGAACAGCAGCAGCACCGTGCGAGGTCAGGATCGAGTCCCCACACAAACAACACCGCAGCAGCTGCCGTCGCTTCCCCACGGACGTCATCGCCAACCCGACCGCCAATAAGTCCCATCACTCCGACACTCGGCCCAGCACAACTTGCCAACAGGACAACAACAACAACAACAACAACAACAACAATCCCACCACCAAACATTCCATTAGCACCACGGCGAATACCACAAGCACCAAAACCAGAAAACAACCCCAACAACAACAATGCCACCGTCCCCGACTTTGCCCTCGGCCGTCCAGCCTTCACCCACACCACCAACCCGTCTCAACAGTCCTCCATCCCACCACCGCCAGCCCAACCCATAATAGACTTCGATGACAACCCAGACGTGCTCGCCCTCAAATCGAGCATTGCAATCCTCCAACTCCAGCGTGCCCGAGCCACGGCCGACATGCAAGCCCTCAACCGCGCGAAAGCCGCCGCCTTAGCAGATCCAGAAGCATTCATCGCAGACCTGTCAGGAGGAAGGATAAGCATATCCGGGGAACAACCGTCACTCTTCAACCCTCCCAGTACCAACCCCAATCTATCCTCTTCCTCCTCCTCTGACGAAGATGAAGACGACTCTGCTTCCGCCTCAGACTCAGATTCGGATCCCGAAATAAAAATCGAAGACGGGACGCCTCCGAAACGGAAACGAAAGACCAAGAAGAGGAGCAAAGGAGGAGGAAAAGAAGGAGCAGTAGCATGGCGCAACCTTCCCAAACCTCAAAATGTGGTTAGATGCCCGCCCATAAACTGGAGCCAGTACGGCGTAGTAGGCGAGAGTCTGGACAAGCTACATGCAGAGCAGCTCGTGGCGCCGACGCCTGGTGCACCGGTCGTCCTTGGACCTGGGGGAACCTACGAGTTCAAGGCCGGGGATAGTCAGACTGGGACTAGCACCAGTCAGAAACCACAACGGTTGGTGGGGATAGCAGCGCCGTACGTACCTGCAAGGGATAGGCTTGAGAAGAAAGGCAGAGGGGGTAAGCGCTGAAAATCAACATGCGTGTGTTAGCCTGATTTTGTTTCGTGACCACCAGGAAGACTTGTCTAGAAGTCCACAAACCGTTGAAAACACTGCTACGGCGAGGCATGGTAGAATCTGCATGGGAAGATTAGCCTAGAATTAAGGAACACTTGTGAATAAGACCGAGTACAAACCCGGCCAGCAAAACTTAGACTTCAGAAACAAATTAGAATCCGTCGATAGTAGATGGCTAAATGATGACGTTTGTCTACTGCTAACCCGCTTACATACCTCTTTCAAGTCATGGTATCATTTTTCTACATGGATCAACCCCTTTCGCGCTGAAAGGGCTCGCAACGTTGTAATAAATGCAGCTCGATGAGTAAATATTATCCTGTGAAAACCTAACCCAGCTTTCCTGGAGCTTGCTAACGAAATAATGAAGTCAAATGCAACAAAACTCCCCCATTCCGGCCCAAGCCGTTCCCTGCCATCAGTGCCCAAACGCCAGACAGGGCTTGCGTTATCGGTCCTAGAACCTCTTAACCATGCCGTGAGAAAAAGTAGCCGAGAAAATCACACAAAGAAAACTCTTCCCATACAGTTTAGCAGTCCCTATAGTTCGTTAGCATTGGCAGGAGGCCAAAGTAATTTTCAAAGTTCCTTACTCCATGGATTGTTGAACAGATCGGCGCAGACGTCGGTTGTATATCTTGCGATCATCGGCCCCTCCCCAGTAAAGCTTGAAAGCCTCCGGATTTACCAGAGTTCTCGGGTCGTAAGGCGGATGCTCTTCCTCCAAAGCTTCAACCACAGCCTCGATGTGCGACTTGGCATCCTCCTGTCGGTGTCGGGGTGCAAAATAGCACGGAGTGCCGTCGGGGGCAATCCGGTGGTGGAAAAGGCGAGTCTCAAATTTGAGGCGAGGCTGCTCATCTGGAAATCGCGGACTGAAATGTAGCCTTAGCCTGAATAACCCCCCATCCAGATTCGTCATAGGCTTTCCGAAGTAAGTCAAGATCCAGACAAAAGGATTGCCGTCCTGCAGCTCCAGATTGTGTGGGAGATCGCACCCCTTGAACGACTCCACAACCTGTTCGTACTGCCGTTGGAGGTTGACAGCAACAGTGCTTTCCTTGGCTTTTGCCTCCAATCCCTCCTTCGCCCAATTTTCTGTTTCTTGGTCAAGAACAGTTTTGATATTGCGTATCCGCCTCTCCAGGTCAGTGTAGTTAAATCTTCCTTCCATGGTGTTGCTGGTTCCTTCGAAAGGCATTCTTGTGAAGGACTGGCCGTCTTTAACTTCCGTCTTGGCCTTTTCGATTGCTGCGAGATATGACTCATAGTACCAGAGGAAGCGCCGCTTGCAGAGATCCTTGAACGGCTCAAATGGAACGGATTCATCGTCGATAATGTCCATGTCGAGTTCGTAGTCATCCTCACTGCTCCCTGGCACAATGACGGACCCATCGTACCCAATATTAAGATACTCCTCGAGTCGCTGAACGACCGAAATGCGAAGGGTTTCATGACGTATCTTTTGAACGTATTCGCTCTGGTTGTTCTTGTCCGACGCCTCGTTCGCATCCTCGAAGCCTGGCTCGTTCTCGTAGGGATTCGCCGACATCAGACTCTGGATTGATAGGAGAATAGACTCTAGGCCCTGGGCAGCTGACCATTCCTCCCCTCGTTCTCCTCGCCATGTCCTACACTGCGTCAGTCATGTCTAACCGACTCTTTACACCTCGACGCCAGAAAGCAATTACCCAAGAATTGACCTGTAACCAAGTTAGCGCCCACCAATGCATTATGACAGGCAGGTTTAGAACTTACAAACAAACTTTGCCGTTGGCATAGATGTTGGGGTTGAACCGGCACCTCCCTCCATTCGTAGTCGTTGCAGTGACACACGGGGACTTGCGCGGATATTCTGGAACCAGTCGATTAGCACCCAGACACCGAGAGATTGCACCCAAGTTTGTGTACCTTTGTTGAACTTGAATTGAAACTTCCCAGGAAAAGATGTTAACAAGCCTCCCGATAGAGCAACATACTCCGAAATATTACCTCGAAGAAACCGAATTCGTAGGGTGTCTCGTGAGGGCCGATAATCATCGCCTTGAGGTTTCGTACATCGATATCTTTAACAGCGACGGCGAGAGCTTTGGAGCCAGTCAGTAAGGGCTGGCAATGGAACTGCCAAAGGAGAAGCCAACTTACAGAGATCCGAGTTCTTTTGCAGATCGCTCAACTCCTGTTGAAGGGCGACATCGTCAGTTCGGCCAGCCTTACAGAGCTGCAACTCCGCTGGGAGAGAGGGCCCAGTGACCGGGGGACGCTCCAGAACAACCCACCTTGGTAATTCGGAAGACTGACTGATCTGCCATGGCTGCGGTTCGTGTAGGTAGATGTGAGTGTCGTTGGACTATTGCAAGGTCATAGACGAAGATACCGATAATCAGGTCGCCGTTGGGGAATGTGTTGGTGACCTTATTACTGAAAGTGGGATGGATCTTGGCGAATGGAAGAAGCACTTCCTGTTGCTGAACCAGCAGATTTAAGGCGCTACGCTGGAAGTTCAAGGCAAGAGCCAGTGGTGCTGCAAGTGCGGGGCAATGTATCTGATTCAAAGAAATGGAACGAATGGAAGTGATCAGTCGGGATCTTGTTGAACCCAACATGGAACTTAAACCTGCGAATTCGAAGCCTCCGTCCCACTTAAATTGCCCATGTGGTCTTTAACTGTGTAACTTTGGGCCAAAGATTCTTCCAAAGCTTTTGGGGTTTAGATAAGTGAATGGAACCTTATCCTTTCATCTCAATGAAAGCCGGAGGTCCAAGGTTTTCCGTCTCCTGCAACCTTAACAGCCCAGAGCAGCAGATCTGATGGAAATTCCCCCCAGTCACGGCATTTCGGAAACAGAACACTAGATACACAAGTGCTTTCTGAAAGCCGCTAGAATGATTAGAATCAAAGAGCATCAGTGCAAAGGATAATATTTTCATAATCAACAAACTTCGGCTCTTTGACCCATCACCTTCTGGTCGTCTTGGGCATATGTGGAGAGTATGACACTGCTCCAAGCTGGAGGGTTAGGGGTTCCAGTGTGGTGGAGCAGGTCTGCATTATAGTGCACAAAGAATTTGGAGAACCCCTGTACCACTCACTGACGCGGTTTCCCGTCGCGCTCTTCCAGCTGGACGCGTAAAGTAGATTTGCCGCCATTCTACATCGGTATCGTCGTCGACAACACCACCCCTCGTTTGTCAGTCACCCAAGAGCCAAAGATCTCAGAACACTCCATCTAAATTACACCAATCTCGATATCTCAGGAACGCAGGCAGTGGCATTTGGATTCCCCCCCCAAATTTTCGAGAATGGCCAGCTTTTTCGACCTCAAAGCTCGAAAGGCCGCTGCCGCCGCCAATGGTGCATCGTCGGGCAATGGCGAAAAGGAGAAGAACGAAAACGCCAGAGCGCAGCCATGGGTTGAGAAATAGTATGGACAGCTCATTGAGGCCTACCTTGTGCAAATGGGCACTGACGATACCATTCCAGCCGACCAAAGACCCTCAGCGATGTCACAGCCCAAGACCACACCATCACCGTTCTCGAGCGAACACTCCAAGCATCCAATGTACGTATACACAACTCCATACCCATACACTATCCAGCTTTCGCGCATGAAACTCACATTTGCGCTTTCCGAGTAGCTCCCACACATGCTCTTCTACGGCCCCCCAGGCACAGGCAAGACGTCAACGATCCTCGCACTCGCCAAAGAACTCTACGGTCCCGAGCTCATGAAATCCCGGGTTCTCGAGCTCAACGCCTCCGACGAGCGCGGTATCTCTATTGTCCGCGAAAAGGTCAAAGATTTCGCTCGAATGCAACTCACCAACCCGCCCCCAGGCTACAAGGCCAAATACCCCTGTCCGCCGTTCAAGATCATCATTCTCGACGAGGCAGACAGCATGACACAGGACGCACAGAGTGCGCTCCGCCGAACCATGGAGACTTACAGCAAAATCACCCGCTTCTGTTTGATTTGCAACTATGTCACGCGCATCATTGATCCGCTGGCTAGTCGATGCAGCAAATTCAGATTTAAGAGCCTCGACCAAGGGAATGCTAAAAAAAGGTTAGAGAATATCGCGAAGCTGGAGGGTGTTGGGTTAGAGGAGGGGGCGGTTGACGCGCTGATCAAGTGCAGTGATGGTGATTTGAGAAAGGCAATCACGTATTTGCAAAGTGCGGCTCGGTTGATTGGGGCTGGGAATGAGCCCGCGACGGATGGGGATGGGGGTGGTGAGATGGATGTGGACAATAAGTTGGTGACGGCCAAGATTGTGGAGGATATTGCAGGTGTGATCCCGGAGAGCACCATTCAGAAGCTGGTCAAGGCGATGAAGCCAACAGCTGCAGGGGAGACGTACACGGCCGTTGCCAAGATGGTGGACGAGATGGTGGCAGATGGATGGAGTGCAGGCCAGGCGATGACACAGCTTTACCAAGCCGTTGTCTATGATGAGACGATTCCGGATGTGCAGAAGAATAAGATCGTCATGGTCTTTTCGGAGCTGGACAAGAGGTTAGTGGACGGTGCTGATGAGCATCTCTCAATTCTTGATTTAGCATTGCGGGTATCAGGAATTTTGTCCGCCAGATAGATAGTGAGGATATTTGAGGGTTTTGAGGGGCAAGAACGATTTATTGGCGTTTTGGAGCAGAACCAAAAGAATTAATCATGTGTAATGGCGGGTTGCTACATCTTTGCTGTGCAATAACCCAAATCATTATGGAGGTTCCTGTTCGGACCGCAGAAGTCCTAGATTTCCATCCAATATGTCGAATACCGTTGTTGGCTCAACAACTTTGCTTCCCCGTCTATTGGTATGCTTCCTCGTATTTTCTGACTGTTCGCCCGTATTTAGCCAGAGATCCTCCTCGCCGTCTTGCTTCTGCTTGCCTGCCTGTCTCCCCAGGAGAACATTCATTTCGGCAAGAGTACGCATCGAGCTCTCGAGCGCAACCTGCCCCTCATCGATATTCTCTGCGACGGTCTCCAAGGTCGCAATCTTGGCCGCGTCGGCGGCAAATACCCATGGTTTGATCCGGCCAGAGACCTCGGACTTCTCTGCTCCCGTTGACATGGCATCCGAGAATCCCGATTTGGGCCGTCCGGCGCCAGGCATAGGGTGAGCTGGAATCAATAGGCTCTCGTCGGCTAGGTGGTCAAGAAGTTGGCAGTTCTCTTTGACCTGTCTGGTGACGATATTGTTAATGTGCGACTTTTGAGTAATGAGCCCCTTCTGCTCACGGGAAATGGCAAGTAACTGTTCAAGATATGGTGCGAGCAGGTGCGCAGAAGGAGCCGGATCAGGTGCGGCAGTGTCTTGGGGCTCCTGGTCCTCAGAGCGTGGTCTGATGTCTGGTTTGGGCTGCTGGCTTACGAGCTGAAGGAGCGCCTTCCGCGCCTCGATATATTGGGTGTACTTCTCTTTGATGCTGGCTAGTTGATCGTCCATGTTGATGCGATCCATAGAGCCGCGACTCCTCCGGTGGCCAACGTCATCACCTGCGCCATCGGTGTCATCCCCTGAGGCCTTGGAAAGCTCGGTCTCTATCCAGCTGATGAGCTCGACTCTGGTTTTGCTGAGAGCTTCAAGCTTGGCGCTGTCGGTTATGGTTTCGGTTGTGGTGGTTGACCGCGATTTGACCTGCTCCAGGAGTTGTTCCTCCCGCTTGAGGAGCAGCTTCGTCCGTAGCACATGCTTCTCGAGTTGGTCGATCAGGCCTTTGAGATGGGTGCTGGTGGCAGTCTTATCGAGTCCTAATGCCGTGACTAGATCACCGGGAACCTTTGGAAGGGGTCTGCTATCCTTGAAGATTTCTTCTGGCTTCATGAAATCCTCGGATGCTGCTGGCTTCCGTTGCAAGAGCTCCAGATGTTTTTGAACAACTTCAAGCCTTTCTCGTTTTCTTTGAAGCTGGATGGTTGCCAAGTGCTCCTGCAGGGTCCCTTTTCCAGCTTCATCAGAACCGGCCGTTCCCTTCTCTGGTTGTGGAATTTGTTTGTAAGACTGGGCGCGGAAGTCATTCCGGGCTTGAATATTTGCGTTCAGAGCTTCGAGGTAGTCTCGGTAAAGTCCTCTAGCTGTTGTAAGTGAGGCAGGCTTAGCAGCGTCGACAAGAGCTAAGGGGTCGGCAACGGATCCATCCTCAACGCAGGAGTCCAGATAAAGTGCCAGAATCCTCCGAATATGTGCTATATCCTCTCGAGGGCGGATATATGGATCCAATATCTTTTGGATGGACTTGAGGACGTCCTCACCAGGGGTGCCCATTATGAATCAAGGGTTAACAAGAAAAAAAGGAAAGAAGGAGGAAATAAATCAAATAGAAATCGGCAGAAGCAACATGAACTTTGTTTTCTTGCTGAGATCATCATCAAATGTGAGGATGCTGTCAAAGTCAGGTCGCCCAATTGGGTGGCACTGGGTGGGCACTAATAAACAATGCGACGTGAGACCTTGGGTCCAAGTTATGGGCTATTTCCATGCTGGGCAAACTGTCAGTGGCTTTAGCATTTACTTACTTTCTGGTTTTTGACCAATCAGAAGCCGCTATGTTACCTCCCAAAAATTTCCTGGAGCCCATGCTCGGGTGCATCCACTCATTGGATGCAGCAGTGAGGCAAGCTTCGAATCCAGATCTGATACGCGACCGCGATTGCCATTTTCCCAGCCGTCCTCAAATCCTGGACAACGGACAACCGTCCTCAACACCTATAGACGGCACTGCGGCATTTGCACTCGCTCACTTTCGTCATTTGTTATCCCAATGCGCTGACCTCTTGATTGCCGGGCGCAAATAATTTAATCATCCAAATCCAAGGCCGCCATCCGAACCAAAGAGGTCTTCCCACCATCTGTGAGGCAGTCCTCTGAATCACGAAGTTCACGATCATCATCCACTTGCACAACTGCCACATAGATCGTTACAGTCGTCAAGATGACGGACCACCAGCGCGATGTGTCGCAATACAAATACTCGGCCATGTCGAACCTGGTTCTCCAGGCCGACCGCCGATTCGTTACGAGACGTACCGATGAGGCGACAGGAGATCCAGAATCTTTGGCCGGGCGTTTGTCGATAAAGGATATGGGTGCTCGCGTAGGGCGAGATGCGGCGCCGAAGAAGTCAAGCGCCATGCCGAAGGTTGAGAGAGGAGGCCTGAGGGAGGGCGCTGATATCCTGCAACGTGAGAAGAGAAAAAAGGGCAAGACGGAACAGCGCAGCGGCGGCATTCTCAGCGCCGCAGATGCGCTGATCGAAGGTATCCGGTATCGACCAAGGACACAGCCGACGAGGGATGCGTTCAACCTCATTCTCACCATCGTAAACCAGAAACTCGGTGGCGATGTGTCTCATGACATTGTACGGAGTGCCGCCGATGCAACGCTGGAATATCTTAAGGACGACGACCTCAAGGATTTTGACAAGAAGAAGGAGATTGACGAGATATTGGGTACTATGAATCCGAAAGAGTTTAACGAGTTGGTAAACCTAGGGAAGAAAATTACAGACTACGATGCTCAGGATGATGACGAAGAGATGGAAGATGCAAGGCAGGTGGGAGATGATAAAATTGATGGGCGTCAGGGCGTGGCTGTCAACTTCGAGAACGACGAAGACGATGACGGCATGGTCGACGTGGTACGGGACGGATCATCTTCTGAAGACGAGGACGACGATGAGGAGGACCACGCAGATCTTGACGAAGTTGCTAAGGGTGGAGAGGCAGGCCTCGACCGGGACGAGGAGGAGGCTGGGTTGATTGATGGGGAGTCCATGGTGATTGATTCAGTACCCAACGGCAAAGACAAGTTACAAGAGAAGAACCAGGTCCCGGCACGAGATGTCGATGCCTTCTGGTTGCAGCGACAAATTGGCCAGCTTTATCCCGATGCACACACGCAACACGACAAAACCTCATCAGCGCTCAAAATTCTGTCGGGCGAGCCAGATGAGCCAGGTGGTGAGGAGAAACAGCTTCGCGATATCGAGAACGACTTGATGGAGCTGTTTGACTACGAGCACCATGAGATAGTGCAAAAGTTGATCGAGAATCGTGACAAGGTTCTTTGGTTGACCCGACTCGCCAAGGCGGAAAGCCAGGAAGAGCGGGAGACTATTGAGCGCGAGATGGCGTCTGAAGGTCTGAGGTGGATTTTGGACGAGCTCCATGGCAAGGACAAGGATGATAAGAAGAAGCCCAAAATGGAAATCAAGATGGACATCGACTCGGATGCCTTCAAAAACAGTCAAGCAGCTAAACCAGAGCGTGGTGAGGGGCAGTTGGTTGGTGGCCTTCAACCAAAGAAGCTCGTCAACTTGGACAACCTCGTCTTCGACCAGGGCAATCATCTCAACACCAATCCCAAGGTTCGTCTGCCTGAGGGCACAACGAAACGGACATTCAAGGGGTATGAAGAGATTCATGTTCCTCCACCAAAGAAGCGCAATGATCCCAGCGACCTCAATATCCCCGTTGCCGAGATGCCGGAATGGGCTCGAGGGCCTTTCAGTACCACCAAGACCTTGAACAAGATCCAGTCCAAGTGCTATCCCACTGCCTTTGAGGATGACGGGAACATGCTTGTTTGCGCCCCAACTGGTAGCGGCAAAACCAACGTTGCCATGCTTACCATCCTTCGCGAGATTGGAAAGAACAGGAATGAGCGGGGTGAGATCGATCTGGACGCCTTTAAGATTGTTTACATTGCGCCTCTGAAAGCCCTGGTCCAAGAACAAGTTGGCAATTTCGGTAAGCGTCTTGAACCTTTCGGAATCAAGGTGTCAGAGTTGACTGGTGACCGGCAACTCACCAAGCAACAAATATCTGAGACACAGGTTATCGTAACCACCCCCGAAAAGTGGGATGTCATTACAAGAAAGGCGACTGATATCTCATACACCAACCTGGTACGCCTGATCATTATTGATGAGATCCATCTTCTCCACGATGACCGTGGTCCAGTACTTGAAAGCATTGTCAGCAGGACAATTCGTCGCACTGAGCAAACTGGTGACCCTGTTCGCATTGTCGGTCTGTCTGCCACATTGCCTAACTACAGAGATGTCGCAAGCTTCCTGCGGGTAGACACTCTCAAGGGTTTATTCCACTTTGACGGTACATTCAGGCCCTGCCCTTTGCGCCAAGAGTTTATTGGTGTAAGCGACAAGAAGGCCATCAAGCAGCTCAAAATGATGAACGACGTGTGCTACAAGAAGGTGATTGAGCACGTAGGTACACATCGCAACCAAATGCTCATCTTCGTTCACTCCAGAAAGGAGACCGCCAAGACTGCAAAGTACGTCAGAGACAAGGCTCTCGAGGAGGATACCATCAACCAGATCCTGAAACACGATGCCGGTACTCGTGAGGTTCTGAGCGAAGCAGCGAATTCAGTCAACAATACCGACCTGAAGGATATTCTGCCTTACGGTTTTGGTATTCATCATGCTGGCATGAGCCGAGCTGACAGGACTGACGTTGAGGATCTTTTTGCCAGTGGCCACATTCAGGTGCTTGTTTGCACAGCAACTCTTGCTTGGGGCGTTAATCTTCCTGCGCACACGGTTATCATCAAGGGAACCCAGGTCTACTCCCCGGAGAAGGGTGGCTGGGTCGAGTTGAGTCCTCAGGATGTTCTGCAGATGCTCGGTCGTGCTGGTCGGCCTCAGTTCGACACCTATGGCGAGGGTATCATCATTACCACCCAAGGAGAGATTCAATACTACCTGTCCCTGCTGAACCAACAGCTCCCCATTGAGAGCCAGTTTGTCAGCAAGCTTGTTGACAACCTGAACGCTGAGGTTGTCCTCGGCAACGTACGGAGCCGCGATGAAGGTGTTGAGTGGCTCGGATACACCTATCTCTTCGTCCGCATGCTCCGTTCCCCCGGTCTTTATAGTGTCGGCGCCGAGTATGAGGATGACGAAGCTCTGGAACAGAAGCGTGTCGATCTTATACATTCTGCCGCTACGGTCCTGAAGAAATCGAATTTGATCAAATACGACGAGAAGACAGGAAAGCTTCAGTCCACTGAGCTCGGCAGGATTGCGTCTCACTACTATATCACCCACGGGTCGATGGATACTTACAACAGGTTGATCCAGCCTGCGATGAATGATATTGAGCTCTTCCGTGTCTTTGCTCAGAGTGCCGAGTTCAAGTATATTCCGGTTCGCCAGGAGGAGAAGCTCGAGCTCGCCAAACTGCTGGCTCGTGTCCCAATTCCTGTCAAAGAGAGTCTTGAAGAGCCAACTGCCAAGATCAACGTTCTTTTGCAGGCCTACATCTCTCGCCTGCAGCTTGATGGCCTGGCTCTAATGTCTGACATGGTTTATGTTACACAATCCGCTGGTCGTATCCTTCGTGCTATCTTTGAGATCACTATGAAGAAGGGTTGGGCTTCCGTTGCCAAATTGGCGCTAAATTTGTGCAAGATGGCGGAAAAGAGGATGTGGCCAACCATGTCGCCGCTTCGCCAGTTCCCAGGCTGTCCTGCTGAGATTGTAAGGAAAGCTGAAAGGATCGAAGTGCCCTTCAGCAGTTATTTCGATTTGGATCCACCAAGGATGGGTGAGCTGCTTGGTCTGCCCAAGGCTGGCAAGACTGTATGCTCACTTGTCGCAAGATTCCCCCGAGTGGAAATCCAGGCTAATGTTCAGCCCATGACGAGGTCAATGCTGCGCGTCGAGCTCACCATCACACCAACCTTTGAGTGGGATGTGGAAGTCCATGGACTTGCTGAGAGCTTCTGGATTGTTGTTGAGGACTGTGACGGCGAGGACATCCTTTTCCACGATCAGTTCATTCTCCGTCAGGACTACGCCGAGTCCGAGGCCAATGAGCACATCGTGGAATTCACAGTACCCCTCACTGATCCAATGCCTCCTAACTACTTCATCTCAGTCATCTCTGATCGGTGGATGCATTCTGAAACTCGTTTGCCGGTATCATTCCAGCAGCTGATCCTGCCCGACCGCTTCCCGCCTCATACTGAGCTTCTTGACCTCCAGCCACTTCCAGTTGCTGCTCTCAAGGCTAAGGACTATGCCGCTCTCTACCCCGACTGGCAGCAGTTCAATAAGGTGCAGACACAAGTCTTCAACAGCTTGTATAATACGGACAACAATGTCCTTGTTGCTGCGCCGACTGGGACTGGCAAGACGGTCTGCGCCGAGTTTGCCCTGCTCCGGCATTGGTCGAAGTCAGATGCCGGGAGGGCTGTTTACATCGCGCCATTCCAAGAGCTGGTTGACTTGCGATTTCAGGACTGGCAGAAGCGACTTGCTCATCTCCGAGGAGGCAAGGATATTGTCAAGTTGACCGGTGAAACCACCAGTGACCTGAAGCTCCTTGAACAGGGTGATTTGATCCTTGCCACTCCTCTGCAGTGGGATGTCCTTTCCCGGCAGTGGAAGAGGAGGAAAAACGTCCAAACCGTGGAGCTTTTTATTGCGGATGAGCTGCACATGCTCGGTGGCCAGATGGGTTACATCTACGAGATCATCGTGTCTCGTATGCACTACATCCGCATTCAGACCGAGTTGCCTCTGAGGATTGTCGGTCTCAGCGTTTCCCTTGCAAATGCTCGGGATGTTGGTGAATGGATTGATGCCAAGAAGCATGACATCTACAACTTCAGCCCGCATGTCCGAGTTGTCCCATTGGAACTTCATATTCAGTCCTACACGGTTCCCCACTTTCCATCGCTGATGCTTGCCATGGCCAAGCCCACATATCTTGCTGTAACTCAGATGTCAGCAGACCAGCCTGCAATCATTTTCGTACCCAGCAGAAAGCAGACCAGGGCAACAGCCCGGGATATTCTGACGGCGTGCCTGGCAGATGATGATGAGGACCGCTTCCTCCATGTCGACGTTGAGCAAATCCAGAAGCTTCTTGAGCGAGTTCAGGAGGAAGCCCTCGCCGAGGCTCTTTCTCATGGTGTCGGCTACTACCACGAAGCCCTGAGTAGCAATGACAAACGCATCGTCAAGCATCTTTACAATAACGGTGCGATCCAGCTGCTCGTCGCCTCTCGTGATGTTTGCTGGGAACTTGATTGCACAGCCCACTTGGTCGTTGTCATGGGCACTCAATATTTCGAAGGAAGAGAACATCGCTATGTTGACTATCCCCTGAGTGAGATTCTGCAAATGTTTGGCAAGGCATCGCAGGCATCCAAGGATGGGCGGGGTCGTGGCGTTCTGATGCTTCCAGCAGTCAAGCGCGAGTACTACAAGAAGTTCCTCAACGAGGCGCTGCCCGTCGAGTCGCATCTACACAATTTCTTGCACGATGCCTTCGTGGCCGAAATCAGCACCAAGATGATTGAGTCGGGCGAGGATGCCATCAACTGGGCTACTTTTACGTACTTTTACCGCCGCCTGCTGGCCAACCCAAGCTACTACAGCCTGGCGGACCCAACGCATGACGGCCTCAGTCAATATCTGTCAGACATGGTGGAATCGACATTGAAGGAACTTGCTGATTCAAAGATTATCGACTTCGATGAAGATGATGGCTCGGTTGCCCCACAGAACGCCGCCATGATCGCGGCCTACTACAACATCTCGTACATCACGATGCAGACCTTCCTGCTGTCTTTGACGCAAAAGACCAAGCTCAAGGGCATTCTGGAAATCGTTACGTCGGCAACTGAGTTTGAGTCGATTCAAATCAGACGGCACGAGGAGGCCATTCTTAGGCGGATCTACGACAATGTTCCCGTCAAGATGGCGGAGCCGGCGTTTGATTCCCCTCATTTCAAGGCGTTTGTCCTTGTCCAGGCTCACTTTTCCCGCATGAACCTGCCAATTGACTTGGCAAAGGATCAAGAGGTAATCTTGCTAAAAATTCTCAGCCTTCTGAGCGCGACTGTCGACATCCTCTCGTCCGAGGGTCACCTAAATGCGATGAACGCCATGGAAATGTCGCAAATGGCGGTTCAGGCCATGTGGGACCGCGACAGCCCGCTGAAGCAAATCCCCAATTTCACGCCAGAGGTGGTCAAGGTGGCCAACAAGTACGAGATCAGGGACATTTTTGACTTTATGGAGAAGATGAACCCTGATGAAAACCCTGATTACGCTTCGCTGGTCAGGGATCTTGGGTTATCGCAGGCGCAGCTGACGCAGGCTGCCAATTTCACAAACACCAAGTATCCCGACATCTCGCTCGAGTTTGAGGTCGAGGACCAGGACGAGATCAGGGCGGGCGAGCCGGCTTACCTCAAGATTAGCATCGAGCGCGAGATTGAGGATGACGAGGAGTTCGATCCTACGGTTCACGCACCATTTTACCCGGGCAAGAAGACGGAGAACTGGTGGCTGGTTGTTGGCGAAGAGAGTTCAAAGACTCTGCTTGCGATCAAGCGGGTTACTTTTGGACGGAAGCTTGATCTCAAGCTCGAGTTCACGGTTCCCACCGCCGGCCACCATGATCTGAAGCTGTTCTTGATGAGTGATAGTTATGTAGGTGTCGATCAGGAACCTACCTTTGCGGTTGAAGTTGCGGAGGGGATGGAAGTTGATGATGAGGATGATGAAGAGGAGGAGGAGGAGGATGAGTAGACCGTTGGTGGCGGGGGAGGAGGAGTTTAAGACTAAGAGTGGGATGATGACGATGATCGACAAGTCGGCGGTTGGCGGAGGGTGGTACTCGGATCTTTAGAGGTTTGTTGCTTCATTTTGTTTCTGCTCTATGTATGATATACTATGGTACTGCGGTAGTGGACATGGGAGGTGGGTGTGAATACAAAATTGGCGTTGGTGATGATGATTATGATGATGATGAGTGACGGGAGGGAGTGATGGGAGTGGTGGGAAGGCCGACCCAGCCAAGGATCTATCTTGGTTATGTTGTGTGAGTGTGATTTGTACATCTCGGACGTGGCCAGGGGGAGCCTAGGGGGGGCCATGGCGGTCGTGGATCTGACGCAAGCACGCAGCTCCTCTTCCCTCGCTGCCTTTGTTTTTTTTTTTCACTCGGCACGCCCAGGCATTCTCTCATTGATTCTGCCTGTCCACATTGTCCACTCAGACCTGTCCATCCACTTCCAAGCTCCCCCAACCCGGACCAAACGCTCGGACCAACTCAAAGACCTTTGCTGCTTGCCCAGGTGTGGCCCTCTTCTCAAATAATTTCTGTTTTCGCGAACCTCTCAAATCTTCCCGCGCAACCACACATCCTTCATCACCTTAGCGCCCGCGCATTTGTCTCTGCTCTCCCATCTCACCAACCATCGCTCTTCATCGATTCGGCCACCCGGGCGTGTTTTGACGCGAACGACGCGAACGACGCGTCGAGTTCTGCATTGTGCAGCAGCTGCAGCACAAACAACACCCATCACCCCCAGTCGCGATTCTGACATCACATCGCCACTTTTCAACCATACCACCAACCATCAACCACACACCACGCGACCATGTCGAGTGAAGCCAACACTTCCGCGCCTGCCGCAGAAGTTGCGCCAGCGCCTCCAGCTGTCGAGAAGAAGGACGAAGCTATGATTGACGCGCCCGCCAATGGCTTGAAGGAAGCTGCTGCTGCCGAGACCAAAATCGCAACCGAGTCCGGTAGCGCACCTGATGCTGCGCCTGCCCCAGCTGCTGAAGGATCCGAAGTGCCTGCCAAAGGTAACGTGTTCCCTTTCTCAACCGATTGCAAACAATTATAACTCGCGCATTCACCAATTGATATCGCTAACCAATTCATCCCTTATCACAGCATCAGCTACCGACAAGGTTCCCGAGAAATCCGAAGACAAGTCTGACGTCGAGATGACCGACGCCGACGCGGCCCCCGCGGCTGCTGAGCCCGCCCCAACGGTCGACGAAGCTGCCGAGACGGCTGAGCCAGAGCAACCATCCCAGGCGACGACGAGTGGCGATGCAGCGGACGATGCGGCCGCGCCAGCAAACAAGGCCCAGACTGCTTCTGCTTCCAAGCGCAAGTCAGTCAGCGGCCCGGATGCTAAAGGAAAGAAGTTGAACAAGAAGGCATCTAAGGCGCGCATCCTGCACATCAATGCCAAGCCTGGAGAGCACTATTTCGTCAAGCTTAAGGGTTTCCCCCAATGGCCAGTTATTATCTGCGATGAGGAGATGCTTCCTGACTCTCTGCTCAAGTCGCGACCGGTGACAGCAAGGCGCCAGGATGGTACATATCGTGACGACTACGCCGATGACGATTCCAAGAAGGCCGCTGACCGCACCTTCCCCGTTATGTACCTTCACACAAACGAATTGTGAGTATTCAGCGCTTTCCGCTTCCCGTCCCGCCTCATGCGAGCTCAGATAAGCTAATTGATATGTTTTTTTTATAGCGGCTGGGTGCCAAATACCGATCTTATCGACCTTGACCTAGATAACGTCCTGCCTGCAAAGATGGACAAGATGAGGAAAGACCTGGCGGCTGCATACGTATTGGCATCTGAAAACCATCCCCTTGATTTCTACAAGGAGGTTCTACAGCAATTCCAGGAGGAGTTGCTCGAGAAAGAGAAGGCCAAGGCTGCTAAGGCCGCCACCCCCAAGACCAAGAAGAAGTCGTCTGCTCCTCCCGAGGATGAGGACGTGGAAATGGAGGATGCCGGTGCCGACTCGGAGACACCAGCCAAGTCTAAGAAGGCGAGTAAGAGGAAGGCTGAGGAATCTGCCGAGACTCCAGCTCGCACGGATTCGGTTAAGAAGCCCAAAATCAAGCTCACAAGCAGTGCAACCCCCAAGGCCGCCAACGGTGCATCAGCGACACCCAAGTCGGCCAAACCTGCGGCTGAGGCTAAGAATGGAAAGGCAAAGGCCAAGAAAGCGGACGAGAAGAAGGGCCCATCGACCGAGAAGGAAGCAGCAGCCCCCAAGGAGCCCGAGCTTACCGCGGTTGAAAAGCACGAGCGGAAAGAGAGGGAGGTCCTGTTCCTCAGGCACAAGCTCCAGAAGGGTCTGCTCACGCGTGACCAGGAGCCCAAGGAGGACGAGATGCACTTGATGTCGGAATACATCAAGAAGCTCGAGGGCTTGCCCGACTTGGAGGTCAGCATTATCCGGTCCACCAAGATCAACAAGGTGCTCAAGGCTATCCTCAAACTCGACAAGATCCCCAAGGAAGACGAGTTCCATTTCAAGGACCGGTCCCAGTCTCTTTTGGATACGTGGAACAAGTTGCTTGCTGCTGAGGCGGCGGCGGCACCTGCTTCTTCTGAAGGCGCCGCAACAAATGGTGTTAATGGCACCAAGGCCAATGGTGTCTCCAAGGAGAACGAGTCGAGCAAGAGCGTTGAGCCAGCAAAGAAGGAGGAGGAATCTCAGGAGACTAAGGAGGAAGCTAAGGAGAATGAAGACGGAGACAAGAAGGCCAAGGTCGAGGCTGAGAAGCCATCAGAGCCATCAGAGCCTACAAAGAAGACGGAGGAGGTGAGTTCCATCACGGCATAATCGATACCCCTTCCCCATATTCTAACCGACTCATTCAGACCAAGACGGAAGCGGTTGAGGCCAGCGCGTAGAGAAGCGACACCAGCAATTTCTCAGAAAACGAAAATGGGATAATATATCAAGCATGACATGGAAACTTGAAACAGGTTTTATTACTCTTTGCAGGGAAAATCAAAATTAAGGTGCAAATTTGGCTTTTACTTCTCGATAGTCCAAATCGGGGAAAGACTTGGGTGGATGGAACCGCTTTTAAGCTCTTGAAAGGGTCGTTGGGGAGGGGTATGAAGAAGGAGGTGGAAAGGAAAGGTTGCCTCTTTTCTTTTTTGTGTAAAGCTAGGTGTGGTTTTTTCTCTTTTTTTTTCTCTTGTTTTTCAATCATCTCTGCAAGTGTTTTACTCGCTTTTGCACGTGGGCTGTTAGTCGTTTTTTTATGTTTATTTTATGGGGAATGGAAGGGGGATCGGTGGAAGAAGGAATAGGAATACGAAGGGGTGAAGGGGGGGTGGGGGGTGAAACTTTTGGGATCAGAGATAAGTAGAGATGGGAGAACATCGGGTGCGGATGGGGTCGATTGGCATTTTCATGGCTCTCTCTATCTCTATCTCTATCTCTTATCCAGATCTCTATCTCCTTTCCTCGATCTTCTATCAAGCAATACAGGCTCTCTTTTTTTTTTTTTTTTTTTTCTTCCCCTTTGATTCGAATAGGGCTCCTTCTTCTGATGATGATTATTTTTCTTAGCTTTTTTTTTTTTTTGTGTGTGTGTGTGTGTGTGTGTGTGTGTGTGTGTGTGTGTGTGTGTGCGTCTCTCTCTTTCTTGAGAGTATGAGGTAGGTGACTTTGCTGGGCCGGTCCATGGTGATCGTGGACAAAAAAAGGAGAAAGTTGGAAGGAAGGAAGGGTAGGGTGGAAAAGTGGTGATGAGGGAAGGTCTATTCAGAGACTTGGGTTATTTCGACCATGTTAATTCTTGCCGTGCGAAATTGGTATTTAATCTAATGACTGATGGCCGGACAGAAAAAAAAAATCATGATCTATAGTGTTATGTGACCATATAAAACTTTCGTCAATAACATTGTTTCTTTTTTTTCTTTTTCTTTTTCTTTTTTTTCTTCTTCTTTTTCTTCTTCGTTTTCTTGTCCTCACTCAATACCACTTCCTCATCCTCTCCTCCTCCTCCGCCTCCTCCCTCACCCTCCTCGCATCCCTCTCCACTTCTTCCTCGGTCCTATTCAGCCTCAACCAAACCTCCTCGCTCACCGAGTTTTGTTGCTGCTGTTGTTGATGTCTAGCAGCAGTGACGGGAGTATCACACCCTCTGAGTCCGATAAACTTGCCCAGCTTTCTGCGTTTCTCTTCCAGCGTCAAGCCCGAAGGCCAGTAAACGGGGCAAGGGTAGTGCCTCGTCCACTCGCAGGGGGTTCGCTGGTGGTAGAAGCGCGCGAGGGAGTCGAGTTGTGATTCTGTGAGCAGCCAGAAGGAGAGTAAAGACTGTGGGAAGGCCGGGTGGATTTGGCCCGAGGTTAGTTGGACCAAGGGGGCGAGGCGGAGTGACATTTGGGAGAGCTTGGCTTGGAATTCCGGCGAGAGGGCTGCGCGGCGGCGGGAGAAGGTTGATTGTCCGGAGGGGGTGAGGGGAGGGAAGGTTGGGGTGTTTGGTTGGTGGGGGGATGGTGGCTCCATTTTGTTTTTGGTAGATGTCTGTGTGTGTGATCTGATTTATGAAGGGGTTGGCTGTGAAAATCAAGTAATTGATTGGTAGATGCTGTGGTGAGTGTGTAGACGCTTGGATTGAAGCGACCGTTTATATATAAGTAAGTAGAGACAGAAGAATATGCTTCGAAGAAATATTGAGAAAGGGAAAGTCTAGAAAGAGAATGATTGCGTGTGGGACTTATAAATTGGAAAAGAAAGATGCTGCCAGCAGCAAAAAAGATCAGAACAGCCCTTTCTTGTGGAGGAGGAGGCTGGTCTCTCTCTTGTGTCGTCGTCTTTGGACAACGGGGGTAAGATGTGCGCAAGACTTGCGTGTTTGGCAAAAGATCTCAGATGATTCTGGAAATCATCGAGCCTTTCGCGGGTGTCTCAGCCTTTAGTAGTCAATTGTGTTGAAAAACAGTTTCTTTGAAAGCAGCTCGACTTCCAAAAACGGATAAATCTCTTTGTGACGTTTGTTCTATCTTTGGAATTCTGGAATAAAAGACGTGCCGTCCTCTCCCCCCTTTCTTTGTGCAATCGGAAAAAACAATGCAAGACATTGTTGTGCTCAGAAACATTCCTAACAAGACTCTTGTTCCGAGAACGCCCAATTGGAAAAATATTGAAAACAATGCATTCATCTGGGTTCTCAGACCTCAGAGGTCCTGCCCCAATCCGGCATCTCACTCACAACCACTTCAACTTGGCGATGTGATCGGCTTTCTTTTTGCTCTGTTTCACAAAGCCCATTGCCCTGAGCTCTGCAAGTCCGCGATAGAAATCGACGAGAGCGGATCGCTCGTCCAGCCCGATTTCGGATTCATCGCCGACAAGCGCGTAATATGACGACCATAAGTCTGCAACGTTGATGAGCGACCCAGCCTCGGAATAAAGTTGGTACAGGATCGAGGTGGCTGGCAGGGTGTGTGCGATCGTGCCATTCGCCTTCTCGCAACAGGAGCAGCCAAGATAGTCATGAGGCCTGGAGAGTGCGCGTGCGAATGTCGCCCCTGGCCGAGGAACAAAGACATCCTCGTAAGGCGAGTGGAAGTCATACTGCCACATCTCGTGAAGGAAGAGAGACGAGATTGGCTCACAGTCCGCAGTCTGAGACAAATGACCCACAAACCTGTCAATTGCATTCGTGAATGCTTTGTCCTGCTCCGTCATTGTTGCCGTATCCCTACTGAGCTGCACTTTTTGTGCCACCACGGTGGTGCGCAACACCTTGCTCTGGGCGCTGTACTTGCTCTTCAAAGCGGTGTTGTTGTCCTTAGATCGCTCAATAAGGCCCTCAACCTCGTCTCTAAGTTCGGTTAAGGAGTTGATCAGCTCTTCGGCGTGATCCTCCCAGCCGGGGAGACCCAATTCTGGGCTGCCGGACTTTATGGCGGATATGATACGAATGATTAGCGTAAGGAGCTCATCAGGGCTTGATCTTCGTATTGAGTCTCCAATATCGAATGGCCCAGGCGCCTGGTTCAAGGCGATACCAGTTTCCAGTGATGCCTCATACAACTCAGAAAAGGGCTTGGTCAAAATACCAGTTGCCGTTACCAGGTGCAACGAACGCAAGAGCTGTGTCAGATACTCTTGTCTTTTCCCCCCTTCCTCAAGAATCTGGTCGACGAGATACTTATCATCTTCAAGTAAGGACTGCGCATGGCTCAATTGCCCTGCCTCGACTGCAAGTTCAACGTGCATCTTGAACGATTCAAGCATCCGGATAGCCTCTAGATGCTCGGGTTGCAAGAGCTTCCGATCCAGGCCACCATCGTTTGCGAGCAAAACACTCAGGGGATTGGCGTAGAAGTGGTTCATGTAAGCGTACTTCAACGAACTCACAAATACTTGAATCCCAGCAACCTGCTCTTGCTGTCTACGAACCAGCTGCGAGAGCAACGAAGGTCCGATCCTCAGCTTGGCATCCATCCCCGCCACTGCAGTCATTATCACGCTCTCCAGCACCGAGTTGGCCTGCACGACATCAAACTGCGCGCCGTGAAGCTGTCTCGCAGTTGACTTGAGGAGCCTGGCCTGGAACAGCTCCACCGAGGTCGCAATGCCAAACAAGATTGAGAACTGTACGCGGTCATTCCAAGAACTATGCGATTTGTGCAAGTTAGTCAAACATGCACTCCCTTTTGCGCTCCATTCCCATGCCGAAACTTACTGGAAAAGCCCAATCATCTCTCCCAGAACACCCGTATCAAACGCCTCACTATCCTGAAACATCACCACCACCTTCCCCTTCTCCTCCTCTTCTCCGCCCTCCCGCTTCAAGAAAGCATGCAGACCCTCCAAATCATAATCCAGATACTTCCTCCTCCCCTTTTCCTTCTCCCCTTCATCATCTCCATCTCCAACGATCCCACCAATCACCCTCCTCAATCCAGCCTTCAAATTGCCTGCTTCTGCAGCCCTCAGTCTGACCACTTTCGCACCACTGCTTCCTAATCTTTCCGCCAATTGCTCAAACAACAACTCCTGCGAGGCAATATTCGGTCCGGTAATTACGAACCCCGCTGGAATTTTGTTGTCCCCTCCACTGCCCGATGGTGCAGAAGAGAAGAACGCCTCAACCTCCTCTAGGGTGCTTTTGTTCGCGTTCCGTAGAACGGACTCAATTTTTTCCTCTAGAACGGGCCAGACGCTCTCATATGTTTTTTGGCGGAGTGAGGCGGCAGCTGGGGATTCATGGCCCGACAGTAAGGGTGGGAATGGGACTGCCCCAGCAGCATTGGTTGAGGTTGCTGCAATTCTTTTAGTTGATGTAGTGGGTTTTGAAATCACTTTGCGGCGTTTTGTCGGGCGGAATGTCGATGATGATGATGAAGTGTTAGCGGTGTCGGTGGATGAGAAAACATAAGCGACCTAGGGGAAATTGTAAGTTGATGAGATTAAAGTGAACTGATGTAGGTAAAGAAATTACACGGTGATCATCCTCCTGAAAAGGGTTCTTGGTGGTATCATCTATTTCGGCCATTTTGGGTGCTGTTGCTCTAAGGAAGCTTGATATAATGTATGAGATGAGAGTCGCGTCCAAGTCGCGTGTGACAGTTGAGTGTAAATGGATGGATGAGTGAATGAATGCAGAGGGAAGGGGTGTTCATGCAGATTTCTTTGTGCGGGCCCCTGTTCGCACAGTGCCACAGCCCCCAAATTCAATGTTCAAGCAGGGCTAAATCTGGCCAGCTCAACGCTTCAATCAACATCAACAAGAGAGCAAATGCAGAAAGGGATAAATATACTGAGTCTAGCTCGCTGTAAAAGGTCATGTAACCCAAAGCCAAAAACAATATGTTTGTATGTAACCAGCCCTAAAACGCCATGCACGGATGCGTCCATCCCCCAATTACACACTATACACATACAGTAAGCAGCGGTCAGAAAGACGCCCTTATAATAAAAGCACATTGCTACATCCCAATTCCCACCCTTTCCTCTCGCGCCAGGTCATTTCTTGCGCTCCTTCTTTTTTGTGGAAGGTCCCTATTTCTTCCCTTTCTTCTTGGAGGCGCTTGCTGGCGTGCCAGGTCTGGAGGATGATGGTGTGCTGGTCTCGACAAGAACTGGCTCGTCGTGCGAAGTCACAGACTTGTTCTCTGCTTCGTCAAGCTCCTTCATGAACTCCGTTCGAATGGTGCCGCGCTTCTTCTCCCACCACTCCTTCTCATGCTCGGTTTGAGCCTCAATCTCGTCAAGTCTTTCCCTAAGCGCCTTGTTCGCGGCGATTTCATTGGCGGTTTGGAAGATTATTTGGCCCCAACCAGGTACGAGAGCGTTTGCCTAGAGGAAAGCGAGGTTAGTAAACATATCCAGGAGTTTTGATATCCGCACCAGGGTTGCTCATACCTCCATAACAACGTCGCGCAACTCCTCCTCCATCTCCTTCTCGGCGCGCAGAAACCGCTGCCAGAGATCATCTCCAACACTTCCTTTCTGAAGCAGACTGCTGCAGGCTGCCTTTGCCTGACGAATCTGAATGATGCGGTTGAGGTCCTCAAGGGCGCGGCGCAAGAGGGCTGCTCGGATGACACTATCGGGAACCTTGGGAGCCTTCTCTGATCCCTCCTCAGGCTCCATATGAAGAAGCGAGAGGTAGATGTTGCGTTGCAAGTGCGGGCCAAACCATGGCGCGAGGTTGGCGCTTTGGACTAGACGGAGAGGCAATCAGTCAGTTTCCTAAATCGGGTATTCACGAATACCAATTCGAAAAACATACAGGCTTTCCTCTTGCGATAGACTGTAGAAAACGTCATGAAAGTGCCCACTAGCACGACCAGGTAGGCCAGCGGGAGCAGAAGGCCCCGCCAATTGATGTCGAACATGGCGATTTGGGATGCAATCTGATGTGATCTGGCGAAGAATGTATCAAACGGAAACCAAGTACTTGTCGAAAAGACCAGAAAAAGAATGCCGGCACGAGTGTGGTGGCCTCTGTGTAAGCGCAAGGGTGTCTGGGGAAAGTTAACGTGGCCGCTATGGTGACACGCTTTTTTTTGGGCGTGGCGCGCAGACAATTAACCTTCTGCCGAAAGAACAGCTTGCTTGACACAAACGAACTCAACCCCCCAAGAAATCCGACAGGGGTCAAGGTGGCTTCCCCAAAAGCGGCAGGCAAGGCCCCAAAAGGCTTCTTCCGTCAGCCAAAAATTGTGGAGACCGCGGGGCAGATAAGGCTTGGCAGACCTTGGTTCCCGACGTCCAGGCACGACGGTATGACGAGCTGCCTTCGAGGTTGCAAGCTTCCAAAAGATGTTCCGCTGCAGTTAAAGGTTCAACAGATCCCATACAAAAACTCTAAAACCCCAAACTTTATCTCCACTTCCAAACTCTTGGTTCCAGATTATTTTCCAGACTCAGCAGAACTTTCCTTCTTTGTTTCTTTGGAAGCTAGAAGCTTGAAAGTCAGCATCGGCCCCTCCAAGCTCACTGACATAACCGAGTTTCCCAAGCTTCACTTGCAGGACAGTCAACACCACAACTGTTTGGCCATCTCCAACTGCCCAAAATGCTTCTACGGCTGCGCACGCCCGACGGCATGTTCCGCATCGAGGTGGAAAAAGATCAAACGTTCAGCCACCTTCAGAGCCAGGTATGCATAATTGGGAGACTGGGTAACATGGCGGGTCATTCCCAAGCAACCGTCTAACATCTCTGCGCAGCTCATCTCCAAGCTTCCCTCGACGGTCGACCCGAAATCCATCGTCATCTCCAATAGGGCGGGTGACGGCGGTGAATCCAAAAAACTCGAGGAGATCACACGATTCAAAATCGGTCAGATTGGTTTCAGGCAAGACATACTTCGATCGGGCCCGGTTTGGCAAGTAGCTAACTCGTTCGCTTTAGCCATGGCGACATGATCTTCGTCACTTACCAGCATAATGATGCGACCGCTGATGGCGATTCGAGCGGTGATGCCCAGGCGTCTGCGATATTATCGACGACAACAGCCCGTCTCAACGGAAGGCCCATTTTACCAACCGAAGACCACCCCATCGATCCCTTACCGTCCATCACCTCACCCGCCGAGCGAATCCAGAACCCTTGGGAAGTGGTCAAGCAATCGCCACTCGACAACAGATTAGACAAGCTCGATGGCAAGATCCCTCGAGGGAGGGATGCCAAGATGTGTCGACACGGTCCCAAGGGAATGTGCGATTATTGCATGCCCTTGGACCCTTTCAATGCCAAGTATCTCGAAGAAAAGAAGATTAAGTACATGTCAGTACATGCGTACATGCGCAAAATCAACAGCGCGACGAACAAGCCAGAGCTAGGCAGCTCATTTATTCCTCCACTCGTCGAACCGTATTATCGTGTCAAGCGTGATTGCTCTTCCGGACACCCACAGTGGCCGGAGGGCATTTGCTCGAAATGTCAGCCCAGTGCTATCATCCTTCAGCCCCAAACATTTCGCATGGTAGATCACGTCGAGTTTGCCTCCCCTCAGATCATCGACAGGTTTCTCAACGCCTGGCGTCGGACCGGAGCGCAACGACTCGGTATTCTATACGGCAAATACCTTGAGTACAACGTTGTGCCGCTTGGCATTAAGGCCGTGGTCGAAGCCATCTACGAGCCGCCACAGGTCGATGAAGCTGACGGTATCTCGCTCAACGCTTGGGAAAATGAGCAGGAAGTCAACCGAATTGCCAAGCTCTGCGGCTTGGAACAGGTAGGAGTTATCTGGACTGATCTTGTGGATGCTGGGAAAGGGGACGGAAGTGCTATCTGTAAGCGCCATGCAGATTCGTACTTCCTCGCCTCCCAGGAGGTGTGCTTTGCTGCGAGAATGCAGGCCCAACATCCTAAACCGACGAAATGGAGTGACACGGGGAGATTCGGTTCCGCGTTTGTCACTTGCGTTATCAGCGGCACCGAGAAGGGTGAGATTTTGATTTCGGCATATCAGATGTCGAATGACGCGGTGGAGATGGTCAGAGCAGACATTATCGAACCATCAGCGGATCCTACACAGATGCTTGTCCGTGAGGAGGAGGAAGACGATGGCTCTGTCAGCAGAACTCGATATATCCCCGAGGTATTCTACCGCAGGATCAACGAATATGGAGCCAATGTTCAAGAAAACGCCAAGCCCGCCTTCCCTGTTGAGTACCTCTTCGTAACCCTTACGCACGGTTTCCCTGACTCAGCGAACCCGGTCTTCACGGATGACGGCGAATTCCCTATTGAGAACAGGGAGTATGTTGGAGAGGCGCAAGAGGCTTCGGCGGTTGCGAAAGCACTGAAGGTGAACCAGAAGGACGGTGGCCTACATGTCTCCGACTTTCATCTTTTGTGCTTCATTCACCAGATGAGTGTTTTGAGCAAGGCGAGTTGCATTGTTCATATTGAATGAGTTCAATCGTACTAATACTCTCGATTTTAGGATGAGGAGGCCCTCCTCTGCCGAGTCGCTGCTCAGCATGACCTGGCTGAACAGTTCCAGCTGCGGTCAACAACCGGGTGGCAGACACTGCGCATGATCCTGGAATCAACTGGTGAGAGACATCCCAAACGTCCCCGATACTCTGACAACAATGCCAGATCTGGACAGTCAGCAGCTGCTTCGGCATCACAATCACCATCCGCTGTATCTGCCGGTCAAACATTCAGAAACGACAATGGAGAACCCCTTGCTAAGCGTTTTGCTGCTGTCAGGCTGAACGAAGATCACAACCCGTAAATACCCTCGTTACTTAGTCGTCCGAAGAGATAAGAAAGCATCGGGTTCTGGGGCAGGACAGGGGCGAACTATCGATAGAGGATGGCCCACCACGGTATGGCGGCATGAGCTTGCGGCAGATAACTTATCTGGAGTCGGTGGCGGAGGATTGGCGAATGGAATGGGACAGGGCGGATGGATAATAGCATGGCAAAACTGGAGTTTTCTTTCTCACTTGGCCGGCTGGCGAGATGTGTGTTTGTTTGTGTGTCTGTGTACCTGGGTAAAACGTACGTACTTGACAGAGAAAGAAGCCGAACTGGGAGCAAAAGTGTTGACCGTGTTAATTGGCATGGGTATCTGCCAGTTTTTTTGTGGAAATACAGGCACGAGCGTAAGTAAATACAGACATGGGACATGTAATGCATTTCGAAATTCGAGTAGTATCTTGCAGTGATAATTATCGTGACGGGAATCAGGAGAATGTCTCGAGTCCTGATTGACCTGTTTTAGGTGTTGGGAGTTTGACTAAGACGTGTTCTCCACCTTCCTCTCTTCGGTCATGGTTGGTTCCTGACCTGCTTCTGAGACATAAACCTGCATAAGCTTCCTTGGGATAGAGATGGAAGGCTAGAGTATGTCCTAAGTATTGAACGCTAAATTATGGGAGATGCTCGTTGCGAATAAGTGGTGGGAGAAGTTATTGTTGATATGCTCTATGCTGGCTGGCTTAGTCTTGGGATTCATATGTTGGTGCCTGAGATGTGCATTATCCTTCGTCTTGATATAATAACTGGTGCTGAAGTTCGCTGACCCCCCTAGACGGGCACCCGGCGAGTGAGCTCTGAAGCCAGTGTGTCCCTGTTCCAATAAGGAAGCACCCCCGAAACAGAACCTGCCATTTGGGACGGGTGCGGTGCTGTGAAAAATTACTTTCGTCTCATCTTTGTTTACAACTCGGTGAAATCTCGGGCTTTGAAATTTATGATGAGCAATCCAGAAAATATCTTGCTCAGAGCTCTGAGCATTTGGCCATGCCATAATGCTTTTAGGATGGTGCGATTTGCTGTCAGTCGGTTCAGGGGTCCTTGTTTACTTGGTGAGAGCAGCTGCCGGGCAACCACCAGGTGATCAAGCAGTGGGTGCGTGCTTGAACTCGAGGGCTTGCACGAAAATAAAAAGAAATATAGCCAGATTGAAGATACTAATGCCGAGGAGATTAGAAAATGTTGTGAGAAAAATATAAAGAAAGAATCTTGAAGATATAGATTCGTAACAGAACCTAGGTAGCTTTTGGTTGTCCTTTTCGCTGATTAGAATGTTGAAGGTTGTATGTAGCAATTACAGTGCTCGGTCGGCCAGGGTTAACTGTGAGCCAGTGACGACAACCCTAGCTTTTGCGCCTTCCTTCCTCATATCTCACCCACTCGTTCATTCGTTCATTTACACAATTTCAACATTTACCCATTCACATCAACTTTTTCCAAGGACCCCAACCATCCAAACTACAATCTACAATTCTCACCGCACCCATCAAAAATCTCATTCACAAACAACTCCTCTAAAGCAATTTTCAAACCTTTTTCAAAAACCCGTCCAACCTCCCCACCTTCAAAATGCCCCCCTCCAACCCTGGTCTCGGCACCACCTCTGCCACCACCACCGCCGACTCAAACTCAGACTCAGAAGATGACTACATGAAAATGGACTTTTCCGCGCCCGCCGCCCCCACAGCAACCACCACTTCCCAACCCGAATCCTCAATCGCCCGCCTCCGCCGTCTCCGACGGGAAGCAGAAATCCGCGGCCGCCCAAAATCAAAAGCGGAACTCGCAGCCGAAGCGGAATCACGCCTAGAGTCCGCACACTCCCAATCGCTGCTCTCCCAGAATCCAAAGAGCAAAGGTCTCGCCATGATGGCCAAGATGGGTTTCGCACCGGGGAAAACGCTCGGCAAGTCTTCAGCAGAGAACGCAGCAAAGGAACCGATTAAAGTCTCGGTTAAAGATGGCAGGGAAGGGATCGGACTCGAGTCGGAGAGGAAGAGGAAGCTGAGGGAGGCGGTGGAGGCGAATAAGGAAATGACGAAGAGGGCGAAGGTGGATGAGGGCGAGTATAGGGAGAGGATGAGGAGGGAGAGGGAGGAGGCTAGGTTGGAGAGGTTGTTTTGTGGGGCGCAGAAGGTTGCGGAGCGGATGGGTGGTGAGAGGCTAGGAGAGGGAGAGGAGAGCAAGTTGTTGCTGAAGGGCTTGCCGGTTGTTTGGCGGGGTTTGGTGAAGAATAGAGAGGAAGGTGAACGGATGAGAAGGATGAGGCATGATTTGGAGTATGGGTTGGCAGACGCGGCGAGATTGCCGACGTACGATGATGCGGACGAGGACGAGGACGACAAGAAGGCGCTGGGCAAAAACAAGGCGGCGACATATGTGGCGAGTGAAGATTTGGATGAAGAGGATGAGGAGTTGGAGGAATTTGAAAAGTTGCCTGTGGAGGAGAGGCTGAGTAAGGTGGTCGAGTATTTGAGGGGGGAGTTTAATTATTGTTTCTGGTGTAAATTTGCGTACCCAGATAAAGACATGGAGGGCTGTCCCGGGTTGACAGAGGAGAATCATGACTAGATTGTATGAGGCAAATCATACGTTGTCATTTTTATTGTATGTACAGAGTAATTCTACATTTCCCCCTCCTTGGTAGTTACAAACTTCCTGTGCCTCGCAATCGCATCGGAATCTTTCAAAACTACAATATCGTACACGCCCATATCCTTTGCAACTTTCGCAACTTCAGCCTCCAACTCATGTGGCTTGACTTCATGTGCGCCTGCCTTGATCAAAACCAGTTGCTGCAAGAGAACATGGGCCTCTTCAACCTTTTCTTCTGTTGTCATCTCGTCTCCAGGATGACCGTTGGCGACCAGTTCCATTCTGTGTTTTCTCATGAGGAATTCAATTCGCCTTGACGCCCCAGCCATGCGGTCGAAATTTTGCTTTGTTTTGACGTTGAGAGTGTTGATGCCAGAGGTCAACTCGACAAGGAATGGCTCTGTCGGGTAGAAACCAAGTAGCAGCCTCATTGCCCGAGCAGCAACAATGACACCTGTGTAGTCCTTCGCCTTGAGCAGGGAGAAGATAATCGTCCTGGGCAGCTGAGCCATCAACTCGGCCGAGTCCAATTCCCAGTTGGCCCGCACCATGTCCGCAAAGAATTGCCTGCCATCTTTCCTATCCTGTACACAAAGCTCAGGGTGGCGCGCTGCAAGCCTGTTGACCGAAAGTAGGTTGAACAGAGACAAGAAGGTATGACCATCAGACTGGATGCCCTGTTCTTGGGTCATGGTACGGTACAGGCCAATTGCCTCTTCCGCCTTGCCGGTTTGAGAATAGGATCGGATTAACTGGTTCATCATGAAGCCAGTTGCTCCGATCTCGGCTTCCTGAAGCACCCGAAATAGCGTAACCAGCCGATTGTGCAGTCTCCGAGAGCAGTAGTTCTCTGCCAATAAGGAGAAGGTCTCTGCAGTTGCTCTCGTCAAGGACTTGAACTCGAACTCTTGCTCACCCTCCTCCTCAGCTTTTGATGTATACGGGTCAGGGTCGTAGATATGGACGGGTGCTTGGATCAACGCTTCCCGTTGTCGCAGATGGACGTAGTCTAGACGAGCTTGGATCATGCTCCAGGCGAGCTTCTCGGCCATTTCCGCGTGTTGGACAGTCCCTGTCCTCAGCAAGGCCCCAATAAGACCGTTGAGCTGGATAGGTGACGAAACAACCCCCTTGCCTTGAAGAAATACCACGGCCTTATATGCACCATCCAGGTCACCAGCTCCGATCAGTCGCTTCAACCACTTGCCCGTGAAAAAGTGATTTCCTACTGCAACAGGCAACCTGGTCTTTCCACGAATGTCGATGGCTCTTGAGAACATCATGTCGACGAACGTTTGTAAGGCATACTCAACCGAACTGACTGACAAGAAAATGTTGACAACCTCATCATAGTCTTCAATCGTCATGGTATCTCCCAGAAGAGTTTGCATGTCCCGGTATGTCTCCCACGCCTCTTCGAGTGCTGGTTCTTTGGCAGCCAGCGCTCGAATGATGGGTATAAGAATGCGAGGGTTAGATGGGTGTGAAGATCTGAGGAGCATCTGCGCCGCCCTCTGTGCTCGCTCGGTATCCCCATGTAAAGAAAGCATGCGAACACCGAGTTCATAGTAAGGCTTGAAGGTTTCCTGCTTGGAGCCCAGCGTTACCACAGCCTTCTTCCAAGCCTCAATTGCCTCGGCCTGCCATCCTTCAATAAACATGGCCTCAATCGCCAGGAGTTGTTGCGAGTCTTTCAGCACAATACCAGCCGCCTGCATATCCTTGGACAGGACATAAACGTGGTGCATCCGGTTTGGATTGTCCGTCTGTTCAGATGAGAGAACCATCCACAGGAAATTCCAGACCTCAAGAGGCACGCTCTTCCAAGATGATGATAGCGCATTTCTCGCCGCCGAGTAATATTTCCAGCAATCCACAACATCCCTCGGCCTTGGAATGCCCCCCTTGGCAACATTGCCCCGAGTTAAAAAGATGTTGAGATTGCCCACCGACCTGGACTTGGTCCGCGTACTGTTGGCGCCAGGGATTATTAATACCCCAAACCTTTCGGATTCTGGTCCGGTTTTCCCCTTGTACTGTGTCCGCAATGTCCATCTAAATTTATTCCTAAGCTGATCGGCCTTTTCCCGCTTCCCTTGCTTCTCCAAGTCGTTCAGCATTTTTATAGTGAAGACCATTCTCTTCTCCAAGTCGTCGATTGCCGATAGCACTTCGGTGTCAAGACCGCCGCTATCCTCGCTGAACGCATCGTTGTCGGGTAAGGGTCGGAGGTCGCCAGGTGCAGCTCGTGTGAAGTAGTTTATCCCGAGAGACTTCGAGGGATCATCGGGGGTTGCATTTTCCAAATCTTCTGACAGCATGCGCTGGAGGTCTGCTGGATCTGGAAACTCAACGCCCTTTTCTAACTCTTCTGCAGTCCTGCTCGGCTTTTGCGGTTTTCGTGAGGCGCTCGAATGTTGTCTGGCGGCAAGCCATGCTGGTGAGGTCGTATTCACGGATCGCAAACTGGTGAGGCATGATTTGCAGACATAGGTGCAAGTTCGGGTGAGGTCGAGAGAAAACGTTCTGGGAGGCATCGGAAGTTGGACGGTTGACAATCGAAACAAAAGCACTCAAAACTTCAGGAGCGATTCTTTTAATCACAAGCTCAAAAATCTCCAATTTCGAGAAGCGACCCCAAATCCAAACTCGACCTGCATCATCTATAACTTTTTTGGCCCCACTCTCCCACTTCCGACGGCTTATCGGCGCGCCGTTTCCCTGTTGATAAGCTTCACCGCCCGGCAGAAAGAGACAGGACCCTCCAAAATTTCTGGGACTTGGCATTCCATCAGCGACACACCTCTCTCATCTTGTCGTGCAGCCAAATCTCGAATTGGTGGTTTGCCAATTACATAACTCACAGCAACCCAAAAAATGTCAGGGTCAAAACAAGAATTCGTCCGGCTAACAGGCCACCGATCCTTCACCCACCGACTCGTCCTCTCTACCCTAACTGGCAAACCAGTCCACATCTCAAAGATCCGCTCCTCCTCACCAGCCCATCCAGGCCTCGCCCCCCATGAGGTATCCTTCCTCCGGCTGCTCGAGGCCGTCACGAACGGCAGCGTAATCGATGTTTCATACTCAGGTACAACAATTACCTACCAGCCCGGTCTCATCACCGGCACAGTCCCAGGAGCAGGCGCCCTCCTCGCAGGCGACTGTCTCGAACACACAATCCCAGCCAACAACACCCGTGGCATCACATACTTCCTCCTTCCCCTCGCCCTTTTAGCACCATTCTCAAAAGCACACATGAACGTCCGATTCTCAGGTCCGGGCGTCATCACCTCTGCTACACACCTAACAGGCGACATATCAATCGACACGTTCCGCACCGCAATCTTGCCCTTGTACGGCCTATTCGGCATCCCACCAGCGCGTATTGAGTTAAGAGTGCTTAACCGCTCCTGCGCCGGCCCAAGAGGGCAAGGAGGCGGTGGTGTAGTAGAAATGCGATTCGCTTCCCAGGTCCGCTTGCCAAAGACTTTGCACCTGAATCGTCGCCCGGGAAGGATACGAAGGATCAGAGGCGTAGCGTACTGCACTGGAGTTTCTGCATCGCACAATAACAGAATGATCACTGCTGCTAGAGGGGTACTGAACCAGCTTGTATCGGATGTGCATGTGGCTGCACAATATGATCCCGCGCCGTTGGTAGGTGAGAAGGGAAGCGCGACCAAGAGGAAGCTCGGTATTGGGTTTGGGTTAAGCTTGGTTGCTGAGTCGAGCGCGGATGGAGTTATTTTCTCGGCGGATGTGGTTGCGCCACCTGAAGGAGGTGTGGTGCCGGAAGATATTGGAACGAGGTGTGCGTATCAGTTGCTCGAGATGATTTCGCAGGGTGGATGCGTTAGTGCTGCTGCTGCTCCTACGGTGCTTACCTTGATGGCTATGGGCTCTGAGGATGTTGGCAGGTTAAGATTGGGGAGGGAAGTTATTGGAAGAGAGGAGACGATAAGTCTGGCGAGGGATCTAAAAGCGTTTGGGGCGAGCAGATGGGGCATCAGGGATGTTGACGATGATGAGGACAGTACTGCTGATCTGTTGGTTACAGTCAAGGGCACTGGCGTGGGTAATGTTGGCAGAAAGGTGGCATGATAGGCCATGCTACAGAAATCCTTTTGGGTTCTTAATTTATTGTTCAGAGAGGCAAACGCTGAATCTTCTATTCGCACACATTTCTATCCCTGAGGCTATTGTGGCCTAATAAGCCTGGCTCTTCTTTCCGCTGCGAGTGCTGCCAGGGTGGTATTATACCCAAAATTTCGTAATGAATAGGCAGCAGTATTCTGAACACCGCTCCCAACTGATCGTATAGCGTGGGGAATGTGAAAGTTGGACAAGACAGCATTGCCCGATCTCATGATATCCAGCATATCAGCACTGGTTGTGGATGAAGCGTAAGGGCCCGTAGTTCGCTCTCGTTCTTCCTCATCCGCGGCGCTGTTTCCACCGTTCAAGGGCTGCAGTTCAATCCCTTCATTATCCACCATGAACGTCTGGTCTCTCAATACTCCTTGCTCTTCGGCATCGTGATCTTGTGCTGGCTCCGCTATTCCCAATTCCGCCTCGGTTCCAGGTACAAGAGATCGTAGCGATGGGTTAACGGCCTGCTTCAGCCTTTCGCGGTCTTGGTGTACAGCCAGCATAAGACATTGGAGAACGAGGATGATTATGTCGTTAAGTAAAAGGGTAAGCCTTGATCGTGGCGGCTCCTGTCCGATGAAATCCATCAACACACCGCCATGGAGGTAGCCGCGGGTAGCCTCGCTCGCCTCGGGAAGCGCAAAGAATATGTGACACAGTATGCAGATTATGGCGGGCACGAAGATTATTATGACGTGAACTCGCTGGGCGGGGAGGATCAGGCCTTCCTTGGGGGTCAAGAGGACGTAGTGGGGAACGGCACGGAGCAGGAGGCGAGGAAAAGAGCACCTGTGTAATGATGAAGACAACAACATGTCAGTCAGCCGAGTCGGGACGTTTTTGTGTTTGTGTTTGTGAGAGGTCGAGGAATCTCCTTACTCCATGTAATACAGAGTACTAATGTAGACATAGACTAGCAGGTCGAGGCTCTGTTGGAGATGGGTCATGAACTCGAGCTTCTTGGCAAGACCGGCGCGCTGTTTTTGCTGGCTGTTCGGCGCAGCATCTCCGCGATCCTGTCCTGGTACGGATACTGGTGGTCGTGTGGTGTTCGTGGTGGGAGAGGTAGGAGTAGACAGCTGCTGCTGCCGGGCCGCGGAGCTCGGGCCCGGATCATCGTTCATAGCTCGCCGCAGTCTGGTGGGAGGTGGTGCATTAAAAGGCTGTCGAGTCGGTTATCTCACATAGTTAATTCACTGCGACCACGGCGAACGGCGCGATTGTCGGGTCGGATAGTTCATGTGATGGAGCGCCGCCCACGGTTGAGATGAGTTGAGGGTTCAGGTTGGATCCAACATTTGCGATTCCAGATCGTCGCCAGACACAGGCAGTGCGGCTTTCCCAGAGGAGCAGGCGGTTTAGGCGTGCCCCCCTGCCGCCAAGGGTCTTTGCTTTTGGGGTAACGAGGGTTGGGGTTGAAGGCCACTTTGGCTGCAGAAGGGTTAGGGTTATTTACGATGCATACTTTGAATCTCTTTCTTAGCCCTCTCGAAAGCCGAACACTATGTGCTGTTGATTGAGGCCTGGAATCATATAATTTAGTCAGTACACCTCTTGTTGTATCCACACATCAGATGTTTATCAACGGTGGTCGATTGTGCTCCATGTGCGCTAAAACGCTAGGGCCAAGCATGATGTCATTGCTCAAGGTTCCAGACAACCTGCCAAAAGGGAGTTCATGGACTGGGATTCCACGTTGCCAGCCCATGAGGTTATTTCAGTTTAGGTAGGTGGTAGAAACGGCATGTCCGGGCATGTTGGACAATTTCAAACCCTTCTTATTTATAGAGGAAGGATGTTAGCTTTACGTAGAGATGTAGAGAATGGTCTCGCACTTATGTACGTTAATCATGACAGTCTTCTCACCCATCCCCATGTCACAAATTCCGTATGGCCTCAATCCCGATTCCCATATCTTGGTGAGGCAACCTGGAAGTTGGTGGAGAGGCAATTCCACCTATCTAGGCCAGGATTTACCACGCGACTTTACCGTTCTTGACGGTTGAGTACCGTGGGCGGTTGACGGCTGGATACACGTTGAGGGCCCTGAGAACAGCTCAATTGAACAGCGAAAGAAGCATTGGCCAATCACATTCTCCCAGGTATGGAAATCAACCACAACACACAACTGCGGGGGTATCTCATGGAAAGCTGACATCCAGTTTTGAGAGGATCATGAGAAAATTGAGATTTCTCAAAGAAAGGCAATTCTCAATGTTGAGAGCGTCGTGTTCAAAAACCCAATGAGACCGAATGCGGCAGAAATGTCAGGATCGCAATCCATGCCGCCATCGTTGATCTACTTCCCAGGCACTGCATAAAATGGCACATGGGAAAAGTCTCTGGCGGTCATGGGCTGTGATCAAAAATCCATGTCCGGAGTCGGAAAGGGACCACCCAACATTTTGGAAAATTTTGTCTTGGGCCTTGCAGGGACACGCTGTCGGAGGGTCACCGTGAACGAGTCACACAGCGCTATCGCTTATCGCGCATGGCTGCTTCCCCACACTGGCCGTTCTTTTCTCTAGGAAATCTAGATGCCGACTCGGAGACAGCTCGAATTCCCATCATTCACCTCACTTTCCCCACCGAAAACCACGACCGGCCGACCTGCAGCACTCCCAATTGGCAACTTCGACCTGAGCACGAGGAGGGAGTGTCCTGAGCAAAACCACCACAGAGCTACGCAATCTCGCCCTCACCATGTTGTCGACCGTGTACAAGGCGGGACGTGCCCCTGCGCTGCTCAGACATGGTCGCCGAGTCCCCGTCGCATCCAGCCAAATGAGGCCATTGACCTCTGCTGATGCCCAGAATGCCCTCTTCCGCACCCAGGCCGAGTCGCCACTCGTTCAGCTGGCTCAGAAGCGCCTTTTCTCCAGGTCCGCCCGCTGCGCGAGCGCTGGTGTCTCACAAACGGCTCCCAACACCAAGGCCTACATCCAGAGCGGCGTGGTAAAACCCAAAGAATTTGTTGATGTCAAGAAGGTCCTTGTTATTGGTAGTGGTGGTCTTGCGATTGGCCAGGCCGGAGAGTTTGACTACTCGGGTATGTCTTGTCTTTACAATTCGTGGGTGTGCTGAACATGTTGAACAATGAATGAGTCACACGAGCAACGAGCCCACGACTGACCATGCGCCTACTCCAATAGGATCCCAGGCCCTCAAGGCATTAAAGGAGGCCGGTGTTGCCTCGGTGCTCATTAATCCTAATATCGCTACCATTCAGACGAATCACTCCCTTGCCGACGAGGTTTACTACCTTCCGGTCACCCCCGAGTATGTCGAGTATGTGATCAAAAAGGAGAAGCCCGATGGAATCTTCCTTTCTTTCGGTGGCCAGACCGCCCTCAACCTCGGTGTTCAGATGGAAAAGCTCGGCTTGTTCGAGAAGTATGGTGTCAGAGTTTTGGGTACCAGCGTGAGGACGTTGGAGCTCAGTGAGGACAGAGATCTGTTTGCCAAGGCCCTCGAGGAGATCAACATCCCTATCGCAAAGTCGATCGCTGTCAACACCGTTGATGAGGCCCTCGATGCTGCCCGCAAGATTGGCTACCCCATTATCGTTCGCGCCGCCTATGCGCTCGGTGGTCTGGGTTCCGGTTTCGCGAACAACGAGGAGGAGCTGCACAACATGGCCGCCCGGTCGCTCTCTCTCTCCCCTCAGATTCTGGTTGAGAAGTCTCTCAAGGGCTGGAAGGAGGTCGAATATGAGGTCGTCCGCGACGCCAACAACAACTGCATTACCGTGTGCAACATGGAGAACTTCGACCCCTTGGGTATCCACACCGGTGACTCCATCGTTGTTGCGCCCAGTCAGACCCTGAGTGATGAGGAGTACCACATGCTTCGTTCCGCCGCTATCAAGATCGTCCGTCACTTGGGCGTCGTTGGCGAGTGCAACGTTCAGTATTGCCTTCAGCCTGATGGATTAGACTACCGAGTCATTGAGGTCAACGCTCGTCTCTCTCGCTCTTCTGCCTTGGCTTCCAAGGCTACCGGATACCCCTTGGCTTACACCGCTGCCAAGATTGGTCTGGGCCATAGCTTGCCTGAACTTCCTAACGCTGTCACCAAGACCACCACGGCCAACTTCGAGCCTTCCCTTGATTATATTGTCACCAAGATCCCCAGATGGGATCTTTCCAAATTCCAGCACGTCAAGCGCGACATTGGCAGTGCCATGAAGTCTGTCGGTGAGGTTATGGCTATTGGCCGTACCTTCGAGGAGTCTTTCCAGAAGGCTATCAGACAGGTCGATCCCAACTTTGTTGGTTTCCAGGGCGCCAAGTTTGAGGATTTGGACTTTGAGCTCCAGAACCCCACTGACCGCCGGTGGTTGGCTGTTGGCCAGGCCATGCTTCACGAGAATTACTCTGTTGACAAGGTCCATGATCTTACCAAGATTGACAAGTGGTTCTTGTACAAGCTTGAGAACATTGTCAACTGCAACAGGGAGCTCCAGCAGATTGGCAGCCTTCAGGGGCTCAAGAAGGAGCACGTGCTCAAGGCCAAGAAGCTGGGTTTCTCTGACAAGCAGATTGCCCACGCTGTTGGCAGCACCGAGGATGCCGTTCGTGCTCGCAGACTTGAGTTTGGCATCAGGCCGTGGGTCAAGAAAATTGACACTCTTGCTGCCGAGTTCCCTGCCGACACCAATTACCTTTATACCACCTACAATGCTTCCACTCACGACGTCACCTTTGAGGACAAGGGTACTGTCATTCTTGGAAGTGGTGTCTACCGTATTGGCAGCTCTGTCGAGTTCGATTGGTGTGCTGTTAGTGCCACTCAAGCTCTCAGACAGATGGGTGAGAAGACTGTCATGATTAATGTAAGTGCAAGACCATTCTCTCCATCTCTCCGTAAAGCCAACATCCTTCCGATATGAATAAAGCCCTTTCCCCATATTTGCCCATTTTCGTCACCCACCCTCAACCAAATTAGAGTTTCCAAGTGGAGCCACAACTTCAGCATCCTCTCTGTCTTGTCGTTGGTTTCTCTTCCATTTCTCTCCGTTGTCTCTCGAGCTGTACAATCTGCCCATTTTCCCTCCCTCAAGATCTCTGCTGGCTCGTGTAATCCTGTTTCTATCCTGCCTGGCAAGGCATTAATTGTTTGATCCCAACACCCATAACACATCGTCCCGGCTGTCAACAGAGACATTGCCTCCTGCGCCCTCCAACACAAACAACCAGCATTGTCTGGCACATATACACAAACAATATGGCACCATTCACTGCCCCGACCGTCCTGGAGTTGGTTATCCTTGTCGCCTGGACAATGCTTGTGGACACAGTTACGGCAAAACAAACACCCATTGTTTCACACATATTCCAGCACAATGGAAGAGCTCTTGGATGTCGCCAAGGAATCCGGCCTTTGTTTCGCAGAAGGCCTATTTGATGCCCTGCAAGCGTCAGCACCTCCTCCTGTGGATTTTTTCAACAATCTTCACCCCACGGGGCCCCTCTCACTGGGGGGGTCTATGCCATCACCCTTGAGAAACCCTTCTGCACACCACGGGTATATATTGGATCGGCGACGTCTATCGGCACCCCCACCGCAGCTGGCCTCCGTTTGCGACTGAAACAACACGAGGACGGATTTCTAGTTCCTCGATATATCAAAAAACCCCTGGACGATGGATTCAGCGTTGTTCACAAGGGTGTGCTTTGTTGGATACCCAGACCTATCGCAGCTCTCCAACCCGCCTGTCGTCTCATGATCCTCCTACTCGAATACTTCTTCGCCTACGTTTTCTGGACAATGAAGGCAGCCTATGGTTCCTACGGTCTTTCGCATATCTCTTTCTGGGCGAAACAACACTTCACTTACGATGGTCTATGCAGTCATCCATCGATAGATGAAGGGATTACTGGAGCCTTTGAATTGTCTGAGAAGGAGCTGGTCCAGCTGGCCGAAGCCCGCGAGACAAAGAGAAAGTTACTCAAGGCCCAGAATGGAACCAACTGGCACCATTAAAAGATGGCGACAGACTACGCAGGCCACATGAGCCGGTCCATCGAGAGGGTCCAAAAGTCCAGGGCCAACAATCCTGGCCGCGATGCGGCCCACCAAGCCCGCAGTATTGCAAAAGATCTCCAAGCGCAAACCTGCCATTGTGTCTCTTATGAGAAGACACTGGGCACCAAACAACGCTGGGAGAAACATCTGAAATGCAAAAAGCACATACAGCTTTCCACAGTCGGGGTGAAAGTAACTCCTTGGCACTGTGACGTCTGTGATACTTATTTCAGCGGCAAGACTCATCTGACTCGTCATCGCAAAGACAATGCCAAGCATGCCCGCCTCGTCGCCGAGCTGGTTGACAAGGCCAAACAAACGCCGTCAGCAGCTGGGCAGTGAGAGGATTCAGCTTGTTTGGCTGTTGTCCGGGTACTGTTTGTTGTCTCTCCTGAGTTCATTGTTTATCGGAGGTGTTTCGGTTGAGTCTTGGTCCTGTGTCGTTATTGTCTGGTGGTTCTTTTCTTTATGTTGCTTCTTATACTGCCATGTTTCTCGGGCTCTGTTGTCTGTCGCATTTTCCCCGTTGTTTTCTTTGTTCTTTTGATCACTTAACTGGCCTATTGTTAGCCCTTTTTCGGCGGGTTGTCTGTCTACTGGTGTATATACTAGTTTAGACTACAACCCTGCAATTTTTGTTGATTGTGCATTGTCTACTTTGTTTGTGTCCAATGTCTCGAGCATGAAGCTAACGTTTTTCCATAGTTCAACCCAGAAACCTTTAGCACTGATACCGAGGTTGCGGACAAGCTTTATTTCGAGGAGCTCAGTTATGAGCGTGTCCTTGACATTTACGAGTTGGAGAATGCTTCAGGGGTTGTTGTGTCAGTTGGCGGTCAATTGCCCCAGAACATTGCCCTACGCTTAAGTGAGCATGCTAATGTACTTGGAACCGACCCCAAGGACATCGATAGAGCTGAGGACAGACAAAAATTCTCGGAAATCCTTGACAGCATTGGTGTTGACCAACCCGCTTGGAAAGAGCTCACCTCTGTTGAGGATGCGGAAAGGTTCGCCGAGGAGGTAGGGTACCCTGTCCTTGTCCGTCCAAGCTACGTCCTTTCTGGCGCCGCCATGACTGTGATATATAGCAAGGCCGACCTTAAAGACAAGTTGGAGGCTGCCTCTACTGTTTCTCCTGATCATCCCGTTGTTATTACAAAGTTCATCGAGGATGCTCAGGAGATTGATGTTGATGGTGTCGCTTCGAACGGCGAACTAATCATCCATGCCGTCAGTGAGCATGTGGAACGCGCAGGCGTTCATTCCGGCGATGCTACACTCGTTCTTCCACCCGCCAACCTCGATGAAGCTACTATGGGACGGCTTAAAGAGATAGCCCAAAAGGTCGCCAAGGCATGGAAGATCAGCGGGCCTTTTAACATGCAGATCATCAAGGCTGATGATCCCGAGGGAGGGGCGCCAGCTTTGAAGGTCATTGAGTGCAATCTTCGTGCCTCGCGTTCTTTCCCATTTGTCAGCAAGGTTCTCGGCACCAACTTCATCGATGTCGCTACCAAGGCTCTCGTTGGAAAAGATGTGCCTAAACCTACAGACCTTATGGCCGTCAAACGGTACGTTTTGCTTCTCCTCCTGTTTGCACATCAATTTCACAGACTGTCGCGGAGTTTCAGATCGGTATTAATTGCTAACTTTGCCACAGTGATTATCTCGCCACTAAAGTTCCTCAGTTCTCTTGGACTCGGTTGGCAGGGGCTGACCCTTTCCTCGGTGTCGAGATGGCTTCAACGGGCGAGATGGCATGCTTTGGCAAGGACCTTGTCGAGGCCTACTGGACCTCCGTCCAGTCTGCTATGAACTTCAGAGTTCCTGAGCCTGGTGAGGGCCTTCTATTTGGTGGAGAACTGAGCAAGGACTGGCTTGCTCAAGTTGTCGACTATCTCGCCCCCCTTGGTTACAAGCTTTATGCCGCCGATCAAGAAGTCAAGGAGTACCTCGAAACCAAGTCCAAGCACAAGGTACACGTTGAGACGATCGAATTCCCCAAGGAGGACAAGCGCGCTCTTCGTGAGGTTTTTGCGAAGTATAACATCCGCGGTGTTTTCAATCTTGCCCGTGCTCGTGGAAAGACGGTGATGGACGTTGACTATGTGATGCGTCGCAATGCTGTCGACTTTGGTGTACCTCTGTTCATGGAGCCTCAGGTACGAATCTTGCTTATTCCCCAATGCACACTTTGATCAGTTTGGCTAACATATCGAATAGACTGCTATTCTCTTTGCTCAGTGCATGTCCGAGAAGCTTCCCCGCCCCGAGGGTATCCCATCTGAAGTTCGCAGGTGGTCAGACTTCATTGGTGGCAAGCCCCTGTAATGATTAGTTTGGCAGGGCTCACTCGGAGGATTTTGACTCGACGATGCAACGTTTTCCTTTTTTTGGTGTTTAATTAAAACGTTGGATGGCGCGCTCCAACAAGCGTAGGGTGGCCCAGCGCCGTCGATTAGCATGAAGCGTTCATATGAAACACAATTTCTTTCGATTGTGACGTGCCATTGCCAAAATATGAGATGTAATTCACAGGGGCCCCCCCCCCCCCCCCCAGACTCGGCCTAAGAAAACACAAGATAGGGGGGGACGTGGGGGGGGCCGGCGGGGGGGTGGGGGGGGGGGGGTTGG
>MU858816.1:0-69799 GCA_033297175.1 Cladorrhinum sp. PSN332 | reverse complement strand
AAAAACAAATTATATTCCTTTTTTCCGTCCCAGTCCCAAAAAATACATTTAAAATACACCCCCCCCCCCCCCCCAAAAAAAAAAAAAAAAAAAAAAAAAAAAAAAAAAAGGGTCCAAATGGCACGCCCACAACTTGGTATTTGCCCGTATTGTTTGTGATTTGATGAGCAGGATGACCCAAACGATGTCCTAGGAGGTTGCTGTCCTAAAAAAGCTCAAGGTTCTGGACTATTCTCAGAAGAAAAGATAGACTGAGGGCCCGACTCTTCCATCATTTCATAGTCTTCGGAGGTATCCCCGGCCAACTAGTTACTGACCTCGGCGGTCATTTTTTCTAGGGTTGCCCTCAGATTGGTCAGAGCCCTCCGTTGGTTGTTGGTGAGATTTTCAACCTGTGACTTTAGGTCTCGAATCTGCTGGTCGCGTTGGCGAACTGCCTCGCCCATCTCAGCCAGGGTCAGCTCGGGGGCCTGGTTGTCCGCAGTGCTTGTATTTGCATTGTTTGGAGACATGAGGCGATGCTGGGGGGAAACAACTGGCAGGCTGCCCATCTTGTTCAGGGTCCGCTGACGGTCGTAGCTTTTGTAGTATTCCTTCCACACTCTCAAAGTAATCTCTTGGCCCCTTGGCCAAGGACGGTCAACATTGTTGTGACGGTCGTCAACAGTATATATACTGCCTCAAGATTACATTGTAATTCTGGCATTTCTTTTATAGGGATTGGCTCAATTGGTTAAAGCAGTGTCAATTGTACTCAATCGCCACACCTTGCTTGATAGGACATTAAATATAGACTTGCCTTCTTGGCCTTTCTTTAAACCGAGGCGGCATACTGGCAGGAAATCTGGACGACCGACTATAACTTGAGGGATAATACCTTCGAATAAGGTTTCTTTCTTTTTTCTTTTTTTCTTTTTTATTGTTTTTTTCCCCCCCCAAAAAAATAGTTTGTAAGCTTTATTAAGGCAGCAATAAACACATTCTCTCTCGATTTACTTTTGGTGAATTCAATTTCCATCTAATATTTTGGCAATGGCACATCACAATCTCACACAGACTCGAGCTGAATCCACCGAGACCTACCTAGTCAAAGTGGCATTCGACAAAAAGGCAATTTTTTTTCTCTGACCAATTCATTTGATGAATGATCTAGAAGAAATTGTGCTTCTTATAAAGAATTCATGCTGATCGACGGCGCTGGGTCACCACCCTTGTTGGAGCGCGCCATCCAACGTTCTAATTAAACACGAGCGGCCAAACAAGAAAACAAAAGAAAAATTCCAAGACGAACGTGCGGGGTGAGTTTCCTAGTTCCGAAAACGTTTTGTCGTTGCATCGTCGAGCTAAAATCCTCCGAGCGAGCCAGCCCTAGTTTTTTCGAACAGCGGTCATCGTCGTCGATTGACGACAAGGAAGATCGATCATGATTGTTTTACGAACAGCATGAAACATGACAAAATGGCTAGCTAGCGTGGGGGAAGAAGGGGAGAGAGAGAGAGAGGAAGTGATGCCAAGATTTCAGGGGCAGCATCCACCCCCTTGCTGCGAACAAGCAAGGTTGCGGTTGAAACGAAACACGGGGGAAATCCACCAAAACGGGGAAAGACCTCTGTGACCAGGCTGCTGGGACACCCTCGCTCCGGCACCCCTCGTCGGCGTCTTTGTGCACGCGATGGGACGTCGCGTGCAATCCTGGCAACCGACAACCGAAGCAAATATATCACTCGAGCCTCGCTTCCCGGTGTTTCTCCCTTCCTCTTTTTTCCCCTCCTCTTTGTTGCCATCTGTTGCTGCTGAGCGGTAGTTGAGGGCATCCGGTCTCCTATTATTCGCCCGTTTATTCATTCGCGAAACCATTCGATATGCGGTGGAGCAATAAGAGATCTGTAATTGGCGAGTAAGTCTTCCTTCCAACGAACCTGCGAGTCTTGCCCTCTCTGACAGCTTTGTAGCCTCGAGGGGTGTGAGGTGGTGAGAGTCCTGGTGGGGGAAGAACAGCGCGAGTTCACGCTCCACAGAAAGCTGCTATGCGACAGCTGCACTTTTTTCAAGACAAACATCGAGGCCATCCCATCACCAACAACTCCCGGAGAGGGCGAGGAAGAGGAAGATTTAGTATTGTGGCTTCCGAGCGAGGCGCCGGATATGTTTGAGATATTTGTTCTCTGGCTTTATCAGAGGAGAAGGTTTCACACCTTCATGGACGATGTTGTTCGAACAATCTCACCAGACGAGTGCCGCACCGTACGGACCAACCTTGTCCGACTTCACCTGTTTGCCGCCGTCATCGATCTCCCAGCGCTCCAGGACCTAGCGATGGACTCCCTCCAGGACATGTATCTGCGTTTTGACTGGGACATGTCACCACGCTTTCTGGCATTTATCTACAGGGACTGCGATGCCGAGCATGCGGTCAGGTTACGAAAATGGGGTATTGCAATGCTGGCATGGACGTTACACGGGGCAGACAAGGCGTACATACTCGAGAAGCAGGTCGACCGCCTGTTTACGGTATTTCCTCAACTCAAAGCCGACTACGGGCTACATCTCGAGAAGATGGTGCAGAGCAGGGCGGACGTGCGGCTCAAGAACCCCCAGCTCCGACTGCCAGTTAATAAACTGCGAAACGGAGAGCGCTTCTTTGGCTTTCGGCAATGCACATTTCACAGCCATCGGGCGTCCGTTGGAGAGGGAGCATGCCCGCACACGATATCACTGGCGCTGTCACCGATGATTCCCAATTACACGTCGTCGGCTTGGAAGCCGCGCGAGAAGGAAGAGATGGAGTCCGACGCTTCTGACGACGCAGATGCAGATGCAGAAGCAGAGGCGGATGCTAATTCAGATATCATATCACCCGTGGGCGATCTAAACGAGATTTCCTATCTTGACTTGTCATGAGAACTGGTGCCAGAGCTAGAAGACCATTATTATTATTATACCCTACATTAATGTCAAGTACGTAATTTTGTCGTTTCTTTGTTTCTCCCACATGCAGAGCAACATTGTCTCTGAAACGGCAGTGCGGTTGAGATATCGCTCTTTCATTGTGTGTCCTCTTTGTTGAGCATCAACACATCACGGCGCTTGTTCCCGTCCATTGCCTTGCTTGTCGCGATAAGTGCTTGAAGTGCTCAACATGTCGCCATACGAGAGAACTAACTTGTCCTTCGGGGTTGAGATTGAGTTTATGTTCTACTATCTTGTCACCAAGCCTGACGATGAAAGTCGGGGTAGTGGTGGTGAAAGCAAAAGCGGCGAGTCCCAGGCGTCACAGGATTCCCACTCGAGTGACCACTCCATGGATTCAAATCCAGACTTCGTCGAGCTTAACGAAAAAGAGATCAGAGAGAACATCCCAAAGCCCATGGTATCGCTGTGGTGCGATCATAAACTCTTGCATCCTTTTTATGGCGTAGAGCCGTGGGCTTGCGGCAGAGTCAAGGAGGTACTGAAAAGTGTCCCTGGCATGGTTATCCTCCCGAAGAATGATGACGATAAGACGCCCGAGCCCTGGAGAGACCCCAAGAACCGTTCGCTTTTTTTCGACCAGGGAGTATACATTGATGAAGGACAGGGCTGGCTCGTCACGGTTGACTCCTCTCTCGAGGACTCCAAGATAGCCGTACCCTCTCACCCAGGCAGTTACGACTGGAAATGGGTTGGCATTGAGGTTGTCTCGCCCGCCATGTACGACACCGAGCGGGCCTACACGCACATCCGCGAGGTCATCGATGCACTGACCAAGCCGAAGCAATTCCTGCTGCGCATCAACATGATGACGGGCTTCCACGTTCACGTTGGCCAAGGGAAAAAGAGGCATCACAAGTCGGTCCTCAATAGAGCCGCCGCACTCGCATGGGCTGCGGATGGCATCATGTCTTACGCTCATCCACCGGAGCGCGGCTTCAACAGATATTCACCCTCGATCCGCGAGGGGTCCCTATTGGCGGAAGAGCTTTTAAAAAAGACGCCATCCATAGGGTACAACCCCATCCGAATTCCTCAGGAATATTCAGCGAAAGCGCAATCGAATTGCCTTCCGACTCCTCTTAAACGCGAATTCGACAGCACGGCGTACAGCCGCTTCCCGTCTCTGCGCCTAAAGGAACTAACGCCTGGCGCTCTCGCCCGGTATATGGAGTCCGGATTAGACGACGGCATATCCAAGAGCGATCTTGCCGTGCTCAAGCAGAACAGAGAGCAGTCGCATCTTATTCGGGGCGTCGGCTATCTCATGGCGGGCGAAAAATATCAGGACACCGCTCACCTGTTGAAATGTTCTTGGGCGCCAAATCAGAACCTGAGAAAGAACTACAACTTTAGGTACTACCAAAGCGCAAACTCGTACCTCCCCGAGAACGAAAGAACGCGAGGGGTAGAATTTCCCGACGAGGGAGGCGCTTCCCCAGAGAACACAACGGTCGAGTTCCGCGAAGCGGCCGGCTCGCTCAATGCCTCCTGGATCATTACGTGGGCTTCCGTCTGCGTAGGATTCTTTCGCACCGCAAAGTACGCCACCGATGAGCACTTCTGGGCCCTCATTCACAAGCTGAATCGTGGCGAACAGAATCCTGGGGCTTACGACATGATTGACTTTCTGATGGATATGGGAATGCCCGGGCCTACTCGTTTTCTCGAGATGAGCCTTCGGGGTTCTCGGAGAGGCCCCAATGCCTTTGATCGAGGCACACCAAGAGCCACTGACTTTTGGTATCCTTGCAAACCTGTTTACTACTACAACCCTGAGAGAGAAAAGAAAAAGCGGTGATGAAGCCACGCGCATTCTTTTTATTTTTTGCCAAAGATTTTATAAATGTAGACTCTGATAGATACAAACACGATGTCAGTCGGCCGTCAAATCTCTCCTCTTATATTGTTTATTGGCAGCATAACAAAAATTGCAAATAAGCAAACTGGCACACCTCAAGATGCTCAAGCCCAAAATCATATCAGCATCGCAAGATTAGATAAAAAACCGCTCATAAGACCATTCTCTCTCTCTTTCTCCTAAGGTTCTCACTTCGGGTTTCTTGATCCATCCACTGATCAACCAATAATTGCATAGAAACAAAAACAAAATTCATGAGTTCTTTCTTCATCTTCCTTTCTCAACTTGTTCACAAAAAATTGGACAAACTCAGATCATCCTCAACCCTTCATGGCCTCGACCTGCTCCCCCGTCAACTCCCCGTCAAACATCTCCTTCCCATCCGTTCCCTCCCCCAGCACGCTGATCCACATCATCCCGCCCTTCTCATCCAGCCCCACAGCGAGCCTCATTCCCACCTTCTCGTCCACCGGCCGCTCAAGCCAATCGCTCAGCCCCTGGTTCCCACCATCGCCCGCCGCCTTGATGCTCGTGACGGCCTTGGCCTCGCCCGCCGACAGCGTCTCAAAGATGTCAAACTCACCGCAGCCCTGACCTCCCTCCCAGCAGGAACAGTCTCCATACTGCTGAGTGAGCGGGATTCTAGAATTCAGCATCCAGATGGCCGGGGTATCGTACTGGGCCTGGCTGATCGCCTTGGGGAAGGGATCGTGCGGCATGCTGAATTCGAACATGAAGATGCGGTACGAGCCCGCGAACCCCTGAAAGGCCGGGATGTTGTCCCCCGGACGGGTGTAGCTGCAGGTCGCGTTGGGGTCAAAGCAGGGGACCGAAGAGAAGATGGAGAATTCTTCCGTGGACGGGATGAGGATGTTGCCTAGCACCATGGAGACGTTGGAGGTGACTGAGGCGTTGGGGGCTATGTAAGCGAGGGAAGCGCCGAATTTTCTGGTAGGTGAAAGGGTGGTTGGTTAGAGAGAGAGAGAGAGAGAGAGAGAGAGAGAGAGAGAGAGAGAGAGAGAGAGAGAGAGAGAGAGAGAGAGAGAGAGATTATAGATTGGAGAGGTAAAAAGCAAGTTGCTTACTCTGAGTATTGGCCTGAGGCGATACCGTCACCTTTATTGCCCAGGAAGACGAGACCACCCGCTTGGCCGGTCTCTGCGTGATAGTAACCGACGCGGTGGAAATCGTGGTGGATGTTGCTGGCTGGTTCGATGCCTGCATTGTTTGAGGGGCTTGCTGCAGGAGACTGCACAGAGCTGACAATAACGCTTGATTGTTCCGGGGCCTGCGAGGACGGGGTGGGCTGGTTGACTGGGATATCAACGGCCGAGCTTATCGAAGCAGTGGCTGCTGAGCTGGGACCTAATGACTGGATAGTAGAGGCAACGATGGAGGCACTGGTCGGCGCCTCTGCTGAAGAAATTACAGGAGCAGGAACTGCTGAGCTCGCGGATGAGACTTCTGAACTAGGACCGATTGAAGTGCTGAAGATGGAGGCTGCCACGGCCGTAGTCGTAGACACCGAGCTAATAGTAGGCGGGATAATCGCAACAGCCCCAGATTCAGTAGATGTGCTTGTGCCCGAGACAGCAGTGCTAGTCGTTACAACGGACTGCCCCTCAAATGGAGGACGGCTACCTCCATTGACTGGCACCATCGGAGCTTGACTCTTGATGGAGATCGGCGGCTGCACGGCGGCACCACAGCCGGCACCATCACTGTTTGCCTTGACGTGACCACCAGCGTGTGCAGTGACGGTGGCCCAGAAAGTGGCAGTCTCCGTCACCCATACGACGTTCTGGGTTCTCTGCTCAAGCTTGGCAAGGTCCAGTTGAACATAGTCAACGTCCTTTTTTGCGAGCTTTTCGGCTTCACGGACCTCAGCGAACTTGGAGGATGGATTGTCACTATTACCGGCCTTTTGGGGGATGTAATTCTCCTCAACAGGGCTGGCAGCAACAGGGCTGGCAGCAACAGGGCTGGCAGCAACATCGCCATCAACCCTGTTGTGGACCTTGAACTTCTGTTGGCCGAGGCCCTCGTTCATGGGGATGTAGACTGCGAACTGCTTGAGTCTAATGGGGCCGCGGAAATGAACAGAAATCTATGGCAAGAGAACTGGTCAGTGATTTTGTCTCCTCGAAAAGAATTTGGATACAATGCTTACAGGCTCGTTAAAAGGGGCAAGCGGACCAGAGTACTTCTTGTCCTGGAAGTCGCACTGGCCAGTGTTCATATTCATGTTGATGACCTCGCGATAGGAACCAGCGCTGTTAACATTAACCTTGTAACGAACGTGACTGACGGGGGCACAGTAACGATTGCCATCCTCAACGTCACAGACGGAGTCCTGAGCAGTCGAGTCTCTACGGGCACGGCCGGCGGCGGTGGTCGCAGCACAGCCGAGGACAGCGACAGCTGCAGTAAAAAGAGCGACCATCTTGTTACGGGTTTGTATCGTAAATCTGTAACGGTAGTAACAAAGAAAGAAAGAAAAAAGAGTGTAAAAAGTCAGATTGGCGGGGTGGTCGCTCTGTTTTTTTTTTCTGTTTCCCTTTTTTTCGGTGTAAGTGAGCGAACGTGGGTTAGAAAAAGAAGGTAAAGAAAGAACAAATAGGTCGCACAAAATGAGTGAATGATTACCTGGCAGTGATAAGAAAGGAATTCCGGCTTACAGAAGAGTCACAGGTAGTGTCGGGGCTGTTTTGTGTAGACGGAGCGAGTGACTGGCGTTCGAAAAAGATGGCAAGCTGGGATGAAAGAGAGAGCCCGCAGCAGCTGCAGCAGAGTTTTGAGTCGTGAGATCGATTGTGCACTGTGAGCCCGGAATTCGAAAGAAGGAAATGGGCCACTTGCTGCAGCGGATAACTGAGGCCGAGCCGTCAAGGTGGCAGGTGACAGGTCGCAGGTCGTCGATGTGAAGGAAGCAAAAAAAAAAAAAGGGGGGGGGGAGAGCCAATCGCCCTCCACGACGACCATATACGATTTTTGGTCCCCTGATTTGTGCAAGTCGAACACAATCACCCCCCACCCCCCAAGTTGCACTACCCGGTCTCTCCATGCCCATACATAAAGATATGAAAGTAGATGGCGACAGGAGAGCGTGTAAGGTGATGGCTCGATCTCGTCCTTCCTCTGAGAAACCTGCGACTGTGACCTTGACACCCAGCCCATTTTTTGTTTTCCCTGAATCCCCTCACTTCACTATAGCTGTCATCCCATCAATTTTCGTATCTGCACAGCCTGGTCAGCCTCCAGAATTCTCATGATGCATTCTGCTTTCTTGGAGAGCAAGAAAAAAGGAAATTGCAACCAATATTTTGGTTGACTCCTTAGTTTTTCCTATATCACAAGCATGTTTCGAATTTCCTTCCCACGTGGTATCGAGACAGCAACAATTCCTGATCTGCCTTGCTGCCACCGAAAAAAAATGCGCGCAAGCCCCCCTCATAAGGCTTCACGTAACCCAGATGCGGGAGTAAGGTTGGACAATGTCTCCGTGGACTGTAAGATATCTGTGAGAAGGACGGCACCGGGTAACCACTTTAAAATGAGGTACAAACGACCTGCATCATTCTATACACGCGACACCAGCCACCGACTGTTAGTATCGAACCATCTCGCTCATGCAGTTCTTTGACAAGTAGAGCACATTGCTCTATTAAGAACCACAGATACAAGGTCACGGAACAAAAACCCCTACCCAGTCAGCTAGACAATTCCTCAAGACTTGCAGGGAAAAAGAAACTGCTCACCTCAGCCCAGAAGTGAAGTATACAATGCTGTTAATGTAAGATATTCTTCTAACAGAGAGGGCTGCTTAGATAACCCCATTTTTAACCAAAGACCCTATTCTAGACCCCAAAACGCCGTGCTTGCTTAGTTGTGTATCACAAACCCCTTTTAAAGGCACATGCTTTAAAACTCCACAACAGCACTTTCCCCTTTCCCTATCTCCTCCTTATACTCACTCGTTGTAATCTTTGAACCCAGCAGTTGGTCCATCACGATTCAGCAAATAACCAAACCTCTCCCTTTCAAGCAGCAACAGAGAAGGCACATCCTGATTATTCTCTATCCGATCATACACCTCACCTTCCCTATCCCACATGTCCTTTCCGTTCCTTATCCTGTCTGCTATCCTCTTCCTGTCACGGAACCGCTCGGCATTCATCCACACGTGCGCAAACGACTTCATCTTTGTCAACAGCTCATCCATCGTCTCGAAGCAGCTCGAACAGTGCCAGCTCGCGTTCCAGAAATCTCCCTTCTCAAACAGCTTGAAGGGCCACATGCCTCCGTCGCCTATTCGGAGGTCGTTCGGTAAGAGGGTCTTGGATAGCCCTTGGTAGTATGTAGCTTGTGGATGGGACCACTCGGCTCCGCGGTGGAGGTATTGGAAGCTGTAGTAGTAGAATCGAGAGCGAAGAGTAAGACGTCGAGGAAAATCGCATGCGCGCAAGACCGCCAAGGTCGAGGGTTTGGGTACCTCGTCCACGTCGGAGACTATTATCACGTCGCCATAGTTTGCCTCCTTTGGCGTGCCGACCAGTTTCGGGAAGACCTGTACAAGCATCGAGTTCCGCTGAAAGTCTTCATTGTCCCAGGCCCTGAGTGCGTGGAAGTCGGCAGGGTACTCGACCTCGTGGTATATCATCTTGCTCGCATATCGTTCAAGTTTGGCGAGGTTTTGCTTGAGGACCAATGGTTTGTCCAGGCCCGTGAACGTCCTGCCGCTTTCGACAATAACAAAGTAATCAACTTCGTCCCAGGTAGAGTTCATACGAATCTCGAGCCAGTCTACTTCCGTATTAACCATCATTAGATCGTATACTTTTCGAGGTTGGGATTTGGGCGACGACGAAGAGCGATGGAAACGTCTCCATCCATGGGGCCGGCAAACGTCTGGTTCAGATGACGTTCTTAGCTGGTGCTCGCTGGCGACTTGGTACATCAGCCAGAGGATCCCAAAAACCGCGGCTACTCGAAGCCATCTCCAGGGTCGCGTCGGCGTGAACAACATTGTGATAATACGGAATATTCTGGCATTATAGATCGCGAAATCTTATCGCGGTGTTTCCCATGTGAAATACATCAGCAGAAAGAAAGTCAATCTGACAGGGAGATTAGCAGCCATTAGCCACCCTGCATAAGTCCCGCCAAGTGACATGGCGCTGCACTGCCTCCAACTGCCCCCTATTATAAGTTTGACTTGCGTTTGATCTTGGGGAAAATTGAGCGACAGATCCAAAAGACGCCAAAAAAAAAGGAGAGAAAAAAAAAAGAAAGAGCTATGAGAAGCGAAGAGACCGAGATAATATGCATAGAACTTATATAAACATTCTTAGGGTTATCCGTGTAACATTCCCGTCGGCATTGGCGAGGATCTATAGAACTTGTGAATCTAACAATCATATTTTCCGAGTTTGTTAATCAAGAGACATATTTAAATTCACGTCCGATATTGCTTTTCCTCAACCCTCTGCGTCTCTTGGATGGACTTAAGAATATATGCAGAGTTAAGATGAAAGCTGTGCCTCAAGGGTGGTCAGGAGGCGACTTCCCATCCTGAAGTTGGAGAAGATGAAATTGCGGGGTAGCTTTTTCCTGGAGACGACCCCGCAGGTCATCAACCACACATTACCCTCAAAGATGAAATATGCACTCCTCTCAAGACGTCAATTTGTAGCTACATAGATATCATGATACTTCTGAACGAGAACTGTTGAAACACAGTTTCATTCCTCAACTGTGGCTTAGTAACCATCTAAATCATCAATTTTCAGCCCGAAAGAGCCGAAAACGGACCACATCCATCTACCGAACCCCACCATCAACTTCAACTCACCCCCTCACCAACTCTTGAGGGGTTCATTTTCCATAACTCATCTCATCTCATCTCACAAACTCAACTTTTACGCACATCTCAGTCCAACCAAACCCCATTCAAAATGTTCACAGGAATAGTAGAAGAAATCGGCGGTATGTATCAGCCTTCTCACTCATCTCGTCCCCCCCGAAACTAAACCAACCCCCAGTCGTCTCCGACCTCCAACCCTCCTCCCCCTCCGGCGGCGTAACCCTCACCATCACCCTCCCCTCATCCAGCACCCTCCTCTCCGACTGCCAGCTAGGAGACTCAATAGCGATCAACGGCGTCTGCCTGACCGTCACCTCCTTCACCCCATCATCCCCTCCATCTTTCACAGTCGGCATCGCACCCGAAACCCTCCGCCTCACAAACCTCGGCTCCCTCACCACCCAATCCCGCGTAAACCTCGAACGCGCCGTCCGCGCAGACACGCGCATGGGCGGACACTTTGTCCAAGGCCACGTAGACACCACCGCCACGATCCTCTCCCGCACGCCAGACGGAAACGCAGTTACCTTCCGTTTCAGCCCCAAATCAAAAGAAGTTTTGCGTTATGTGGTTTATAAGGGTTTCATCGCCATCGATGGAGCAAGCCTGACAGTGACAAAAGTCAACGACGAGGAGGGATGGTGGGAGGTCATGTTGATTGCTTATACCCAGGAAAAGATTGTCACTGCCGCCAAGCAGGTCGGGGAGACGGTCAATATCGAGGTTGACATGACGGCAAAGTACGTGGAAAAGAGTCTTCAGGGGTATTTGCTCAGTTTAGAGGATGGGAATGGTGGGGGGATCCCGTTGTTGCAGAAGATGGTGGAGCAGATTGTTGCGAAGAAGGGGGCTGCGTCTTCCTGAACATCTGTGTGTAATTAAAAACTGTTGTCCAATTTCTCGGGTGTATAAAAAAGGGGGTTGATCATTACAAATCTTCCAACAATGTACAATAGTACGACAGGATATGTAAAACAAACTCCAAGTCCTCCAAGCCTTGCCGATAATCTAGATAGGTATGCAAGATGATCCCTTCAAAACACTATTTGGCAGGGCATTGCCGCCAAAAGATAAGTGCCTGGCTTTAAGCATCGCCCCAAATCTCTGCAAGCTTCTGACTAAGAGGTCTCGAGATCTTCTTGGTGCCATAGAGATGATCCAACCTGTCCGCAACCATATTTATCTTCTTCCGCCGCCCCTCTTCGCCTGGTCCACAGTCCTCAAACGCTTTGATGAATTCATGAGGGGTTTTCCAAGCCTTCTGAATCTCAATCGCCTTCTCACCCGTGAGAAGCCGTGTGCACATGAGCATCTTCAAGAACAGGTCCCGAAGGGTCATCATCTCCGACTTGGAGCAGAGCGAGGCAAAGGCCGGATAGACGATGTGATGGCTCATGTCCGGCTTAGTCTCTCGTAGTTTTTTGAGCAAAGGAAGGTAATTTTTGGCCGTGAGATCCTTCGAGCGAATCACATAAAGGGACTTCCCCTCGTACATCTTTTGGAGCATCTTAGTCATAGACGCTAGATACTTGACCGTGTCGTCGGTGTTTTTCGTCTTCTTCAGAAAGTAGCCATTAACTACCTGAAGTTGCGCCAACATAGTCTCCACGGCAGGTTCAGACTTCTTGAGGTAATCTGCGTTCATGTCCTTATTCTCAACAATGTAGACGACATTCTTGATCCCTGATCTGCGCAGCCTGAATTTTTGTTCTCGATAGCGGCCATCCTTGTTGCTTGAAATGAGATCATCCAATCGCTTTCGCTCGACAATCCAGTCCAACACCACCAGATCGCCTGCTGTGTCCCTGTAGCCTTCTGCATTTACACGCGGTTCCGAGGCGCCCATACGTTCGAGCCAGCCAGGCTGCTTGCATTTAGCGACCCAAACGAAGTCCCCAAGCGTCAGAGGACGCGTGATGGGCGTGATGCCTCGTTTCATAAGCTCTCGCTGCATGTAATTACGATCATCTTTGGCCCTGACTTCGCGATTATCCAGCACGAGCTCGACAGTAAAGGAACCGGGGGCGAGTCTAATGGGCGTGATGTTGGGCAAAGCAGAGGTATTTGGAACCGTATTGCCGTTCGATACCACGTGCTTGAACTCACCGCTCTCGGTTTTTTGCTTGGTGTCCTGGATGGCAATTTCGTCTTCATCATCATCGTCAAGCACTATTACATCCTGGGGAGCCGTAGGTCTGCTGCCACTGGTTGCTCTGGGCTGGGTCCGAGGCCGAAACTTGTTGTCGCTGCCGAGATTGTAATCAGTCAAAGCCCCGTAGCCGTTCATGCTTCCAGTGTTGCTCGACCTGGCTGTCTGGATGGCACCCCTACTGCCCAGAACGTTGTCGCTCCCAGTACCTGAGAAATTAGCAAGATCGAGATAAGTGGTGTGATTGCCCGTATAACTATTAGCGCCAGCAAGAGATTCATTGCCGACACCAACAATACCACGGGAGGTGTGAACCTCTCGGACTTTCGCAGCCACCTCTCTTCCCTCCTCTGTTAGACAGTACCGTTCGACTGGGCGTCCACGTTTGCAGACCAACTCGTGCTTCAGTAGAGTATTAACCGAATTCCACGCAGTATAATACCCTACTTTCACCTTGAACGATGCATCGCAGTATGGTTGAGCCGCTACCTCCAAATCGGCCTTCGGCATGCCGGGCGTTTCGTTCGGATCCTGGCAACCCAAGATGTAAAGAATCGCAAACCCTCCAGATCTGTATTCGGGCACGTATTGTTTCTTTGCTCTGGCCGTTGTCCTCGGTCTCTGGGCTGGAGGAGCTCCAGTAGCAGAAGGGAATCCATTGTCTTGGTCCTCTCCGGGTAATCTAGCAGCACGTTTTCTCTTTCGAGGGGTCTTGGGCATCTCCACACCGTTCTCGTTGCAGTGCTTCTGCAGCTGCTTGGTCAGACGCTCACAGAGCTTGGCCCCAAAGCCTCTGAGGATCTTGAGCTCCGAAGGGTGAATGAACTTTTGGGGGCAGGACTTGAGGGAGTCATAGGCATGTTTGTAGGTGACTTCGCCTGGAGATTTCCTCTGCTTCGCAGTTTCCCACCATTCCTTGACCCAGCCGAGAAACAACGAGTTTGGGCCGATGTTGGATTCTGACATGATGAGGAAACACCCGACGGCAGCCAAAACAAAGAACAAAACAAGACCGAGAAGAAGATTGCTGGATCTCAAGAAAAGAAAAGAAAAACAGGAAGGGAAACCAAAGAATCCAGGAAGGTTTGGTTTGCTCCAGCGCCAAAAATCAAGCAAGGTGTCGAGCAGCAATCCCTCACGCACGTGAGGTTGAGAGTAGAAAGTCGGGAGGAGGAGGAGACGCGTTATCACTTGGCAATTCCCGCGTTCAATCGAACCTTTGTCGCCTAAGCACGTGATTCATCAACTAAGCCTGACGTATGCTAAGCAAGCCACGGTAACGGCCCCTGCTGCATACTATTCCTAATTCAGGTAGCTCCATTTTCTAAATCCGTCACCTTGCAGCTTCACCTCGCACTCCCTCGCCGTTCCAGTGCACCACTGCGGCTTCACCGCCCGCCAACATCCCACTGTGCCCAGCCTACCCACCCCAAGGGGCAGTGCGGGGCACTTCCTGTCCACTGCGGTCTTCCTGACCCTCACCTAATACCTTCCCAGATTCCGGTGTGGGGACCCTGCCATTCAACCAGCTTGCAACCGGCATTGCTCCCAATCCCCCCTTGGGCCCTCAGGTTCCCCTTGGTTTTTTTTAAAAAAACAAAAAATCCTCCCTGTTTCCTCGTAAATACTTTCCCGTTTCACAAACTCTTATTCCAACACCAACAACCACTGTCTCGAACCTTATCCCACCTCAACCCCACGGTACAGCTCCATCACCATGGTTCACGACGACAAGATCATCGCTGGCTCCGCCAAGCACCCGATTGTGGTGCTGGAGAAGGGTCAGCTTTACAAGTATGGCACCGCCGGCTTCCGCATGAAGGCAGACCTTCTTGAGGGTGTCACTTACCGTGTTGGCTTGCTTGCTTCGCTGCGGAGTCGCAAGCTGAACTCGCAAGCTATCGGTGTCATGATCACTGCTAGTCATAATCCCGCCATTGATAACGGCGTCAAGATTGTTGACCCCCAAGGCGATATGCTCGAACAGGAGTGGGAGAAATACGCAACCCAACTGGTGAATGCCCCAAGCGACGCGGAGCTTGCAAAGATCTACAACACTCTGGCCACCGATCTCAAGATCGACCTCAGCGCCCCGGCCAAGGTCATTTACGGCCGCGATACGAGGCCTTCGGGCCATACGCTCGTTACCGCCCTCGGCAGCGCTCTCGAAGCTACTGAGACTGAATCCGTCGACTTCAAGATCCTCACTACCCCTCAGCTGCACTACCTTGTGCGTGCCACCAACAGCGAAGGAACACCACTTGCGTATGGCGAGGTCAGCGAGGCCGGGTACTACAAGAAGATTTCCGAGGCATTTGTCCGTTGCATGAAGGGCAAGAAGATCGATGGGAACTTGGTTGTGGATTGTGCCAATGGTGTTGGTGGTCCCAAACTCACCGAGTTCCTGAAGTACATCCCCCAGGACACGGTCAAGTTTGACCTCAAGGTTGTGAACGACGACATCCTTCGACCCGAGGTTCTGAACCTCGACAGCGGCGCCGACTTTGTCAAGACCAAGCAGAGAGCTCCCCCGAGCCCCAAGCCGCAGCCCGGCGTCAGGTCCTGCTCCTTTGACGGCGATGCCGATCGCCTCATTTACTACTGGATCGACCCCGATGTTGGCTTCGCCATGCTCGACGGTGATCGCATTTCTTCTCTTGCTGCCTCCTTCATCGGAGATCTCATCGAGAGCGCCGGTCTCAAAGACGAACTCAGAATCGGAGTTGTTCAGACCGCCTACGCGAACGGTGCCAGCACGAACTACATCCGTCAGCACCTTAAGCTGCCCGTCATCTGCACCCCAACTGGCGTCAAGCACCTTCATCATGTGGCTCAGGGATTCGATATTGGAGTGTACTTTGAGGCCAACGGGCACGGAACCGTTCTCTTCTCTCCAGATGCGGTCAGCGCCTTTAAGAAGACTGAACCTCAATCCCCAGCCCAGAAGGATGCTCTCGACACCCTGGCAGCCCTGGCCGACCTGATCAACCAGACCGTCGGTGACGCTCTCTCCGACATGCTCATGGTTGAGGTCATTCTCGCCCACAAGAACTGGAACCTCCGCGACTGGTCCATGACCTACTCGGACCTTCCTAACCGCCTCGTCCGCGTTGAGGTTGGCAACAAGGATCTCTTCCGCACTACTGATGCCGAACGCCGCTTGTCACACCCAGAAGGATGCCAGGCCGAGATCGACGCCGAGGTGAAGAAGTTCAAGGACGCTCGTTCGTTTGCCAGAGCAAGCGGTACGGAGAATGCCATGCGCGTTTACGCCGAGGCCGCCACCAGGTCTGAGGCCAACGAGCTTGCGGATCGGGTTGCTGGTATTGTTAGCCGTTGGGGCGTCTAGAGAACTCCCCTTTGGGAGGTACAAGGACAACGGCAGCAACAACAACGGTCCAGAGCGAGCACTGTTGCCTCTTATATTATTACTACTACTTCTACTCCTTTTAATTCTACTACTGGCTACACCACTCCAAAATCGGAGCTTTTTGGAAGGTTTTTTGAGGGAGAGACGATGATAAAAGGCTCGAGGCCGTCATCGCTTTGGGCTTGTGACAGTTCGGAAGGTCTTATCCATGGGAAATTTGATGAGGAGATTTGGTCTGAGGGGAATTCGAGCATTTGTGGGGAAAAAGATGATGGCGAGATTAGTGACGGAGACAAGGAAGAAGAATCGGGAAAAGAAGAAGGTGGCGCTGAGAGAGCTTGGCGCCGTGGGGAGGAAAAGCGCAAAAGGTTTATACCCGGTGCACCGTCTAGTGTTGGGCCGTTTGGAATTGTGCTTGGTGAACAACTGGTTGATGAGACCGAGATTCCTTTGCTTTCATTGAGTGACGGTGAGTCTTTTTCTTCTGCCGATCCTGCAGAACCAAAGCCAGAAGACAAGGTGGAGAAGGAGGGAGAGGGGAACGAAAGCGAAAAAGTGTACTTTTCTTCTTCTCGTAACGATGACTGAATCGGCTCTTAGAGGAAGAAGGTGGTGGTGGACGACAACAACACCTTGCCCACGGGACAGAAGTATCTCAAAAAGATGGGTTGATGAGGAGCTCGCAGAAGGCCAGTGACTAAAAAAAAAACCGGTGTGATGAATCTCGGATCTCTTTTTTTTCCTTTTTTCTTTTTCCACCAAAAAAAAAAAAAAAAAAAAAAAAAAAAAAAAAAAACTGGAGCGTGTGTGTGATCATTTTTTCTTTAATGTTTTTGGTTATTATAAATGGAGGCTTATCAGGAACTGTTGTTTCCCCAAAGCGGTGGATAGTTATTGTTGGTTTTTTGTTCTCCTATTCTTTCTGTTTTTTTAATCAAAAAGCAAGCATTGTAGGGCAGGCAAAAAAGAATTAGCGACATAAAAACTTGGTGGTTTTTGCAAATCTATCCTCGTTTTCATTTATAAACCTATTACTGTGTGGCACAAGATATGATTTCTTTTATGTAGTGTTGAACACAGAGGCAACATTCGACTCATGCCTCATGGCAAGCACAAGTCAGGCATCACAAGCCTCGGGCGAAAACAAGAGTCAGAAAGTTTCAAATTATACATGAGAATTCTGCAACAAAATGAGTTCACCGCTTCTATTTTCTTGACTACCTGGTATCCTAATCATATCCACAGTCATGATGCGGTATCAAATCCCCTTTCAACCTCTATCCTGGAGGTCCCACCACTGGGTTTTTTTTTAAAAACTGCCACGCTGCCCTTCATCCCACGCCCTGCGCGCAGTATCCCCCGATTGGTTTGTACGTAAGAACAACGCGGGACTCGTCATTTGTATGCAGAAGGGCGCTTCGCCTGCAAGTAGAAAAGAATAACACAACGAAGAACGCCAGCCCAGTAGACGCCAATGCTCTTCTATGTTTGTGAATTCCAAGTTTCATCACTTCGCTAAAAACACCATGCCCCATGTCAATATCCAGACATGCTCTGTGTCTGTCGTCTTTTTGTACGCCGCCCATTTGCCGTGGGGGCCAGAGAAATAGCACCGCGGGGGTTCCTCGATGGCCCGGACGTCAAGCTAGGTGGCCAAGTAGATAGATTGCATCTTTCCCTCTCACCAGACTGATTACGGTGGCACCTAGCACATTTTGTAGAGGCAGGTACCCTCGGCTTGCCTCTTGGGATCCTGGGTGTCGATACGGTACTGAATCTTGATGTCCAGGTCACGCTTGTTCTTCTCGTTAGGTCTATTGTGCAGAGAGCACTCAACCTTCTCGCCTTGCTGGACGGTGAGAACATCCTTCAAGTAAAATACCGTCTGCTTCCAGTGGGTGTACTTGGTATGAGGCCCAGTAGAGAAGCGAACAACCTTGTGGCAAGCGGTGAAGTCAATGTCAAACCACGCGACAAGGGCGTGGATATAGTCGTCTCTCCGGGCGACGAGATCGAAGGGGCAGCTGAAGGCCAGGTCGGCGGTTGTGCACTTGTAAAGGTCGAGAGTCAGGACAGGAGTGGGGTCAGTGACGACAGCCTTCATGTCGACGGTATCGACGAGGGGCTCCGAGAGAGCTGTGGCCTTGAGGGGAGAGTAGTTGAACCCGTAGACGTTGTCCCAAACTGTGATTATCAGTCAGAGAGGTTTCTCCTGAACTATCAGTCAAATAACGCTTACATCCTATTTTTTCCTCCTTGTAGTCTCCATCTTCGATACCAGCAACAAAAATGGTAGCCTTATCAGGGAAGATAAGACCGTCCTTGGCAAGATACCTGTCACGAGCGTAGAGGACAGTGTCGAGCATGGACTCGTAGAGAAGGAAGTAACCCATCCACTCTGAGATGATGATGTCGACCTTGTCGAAAGGCAGCGTGATCTCCTCCATCTTGCCCTGGATCAGGGTGATCTTGTCGGACAAGCCGTTAACCTCAACAATCTCGCGAGCCTTGAAGATGATGGTTGACATGTCGACGCCAATAACGTGCTTCGCGCCAGCCTTGGCCGCAAACCTGTGAGTCTTTTATCAGCCGTCTTGCTCTGTCTCCTCTTCCTTTTCCCTTGAAGGTTCCCGCTGTGTAGAGAGGCATACATGGAGAGAATACCGGTACCGCAGCCGACATCGAGGACAACCTTGTCCTTGAAAATGTGCTTGTTATCGACGATCGACCTCATATACGACCTTGTACGGACTTCATCCTTCTATAAAGGCGCATGCCATTGTTAGCTCCACGTAAAGAAAAAAAAATCGCAATGGGGATCGCGGGGCAGTACGAACCAGCATTTCCTCGTGGATGCCTTAGTCGCAGAGCGCAATGGTTAGCAGGAGCCGGAGAACATGTAAGTCGGCAAGATTTCTCACCATGGTGATTGTAGCTGTAATTTCATGTTAGCCATCACCATTGGCCGACACAGAGATATGCATTTGGAGTCAAAACTTGCCTGTTGAAGTAGTGCTGCTCAGAGTGCTCCATTTGCTGGAGCTTGTTCTCAGCAGCCTCGATATCCATTTCTGTAGACATGATTGGCTATTAGTATGTAGGGTTTGTTCGGTAGGGTATGTAAAATCGAATCCAGAGAAGATTGGGCGTTTGCGATGGTTTGCAACTTTTGGATTAAAAGGTGGCAGAAGTGAACAATGGATTTGCAGTCTAAAGTCTTGCCCTGCTTTGGAGACTCGCCTCGCCCGCAGAGAATTTGGGTGGAAAATTCCAGGACGGCCCCGCTATTTTTTTGATGTGGGGTCACCCCGCAAGCGGTTTCCCTGTCAAGACACCCCACTAAGGCAACAAGGGTCTCCCCAAGGGAAGGGCCGTCCCCAAAGGCCAATGGTCAGGCGTGATCAGGCATGGAGGAGGGGTTTGGCTGGATGGAAGGTGAGTGCAAAATTACCTTTACAAAGTAGGTAGCCCTGGGAGAGAACATAAAGTTCTTTTGTTCCACAAGGTCATGCTGTGCCCTGGCAGATAAGATCTGTTGGTCCCTTATCTTATGCACACGTACTTGCCATGTACCAGATCAAAAACCCAGATAGCGAGACTTCCCATTTGGGTATCATCGGACGATTTCAGGCATAGAAACGGGATTTCATTATATACATTAAGCAGACATGGCAGATATGCCCCCCCCCCCCTTTGTCCGTATATCTGGGCTCCGGTACCCGTTTATTTGTTCTCAAGATAAATCCCTGAGTTACACATTTCTCTAGATAGTACCTACTGCACCTCAACTCCAAACCATGCAAAAGGCCCAATGGTGTCTACCAAAGACAGATTTATTATGCAAAAGTGATAACGCTGCAATTCGGAGCAGAAAAGTCCCATACCATCGTGCGCCTTATGCCAAACCTGCCATGTGTAGCAGCCGGTTTCCGACTTTGACGTTTGCGCACTCGTATGCCTTGGACTCTGGCGGAAATGTGCCGTTGGCAGCCCAAAGGTCAATCAGAGGCTGCATTGGCTCAAGCTCGTGAGGCTTGAGCATTCCCAACTCCAAAGCCGTCAACACATAGTGACTGAAGCAGCTGTTTAGTTGCTTCTCCAGGTTCAGGTGGTAGAATGGCTCCACGAAGTGCCCCCAATAGAGATGGGCGTAAACCCGAAACATCTGCAAGAATATTGTCTTGCAGATTGAGGAGAACTCCTTGGGGAATCCGCTTCGTTTGCCAACCCACTCATCGGGGCCGCTGAGGAGAGATGACGACGTTGTAATCTGAGGATTGTGGGCATATGAGTTGTTGGCGGGGGCCGTGGGGAACATGTTTTCGTCGTCAATTTTCCCGGAAATCCATCGTTGCATTAGCGTAATATACTCGTATGCTGGGAGCTCAATAGGCTCCAGTCGGTTGTTCAGCCATGTGTATGAACAGTTTCTGTGAGCTTCAGGTTAGTGCCGCGGAGGACTGAAGACGGAGGCTGTCTACTTACGCTCCGGCAGACATGCGAGGACATGTGCTGGCATTGCAGATACTTGTACCGTCCTCTTCCTTTTGATATATGACGTTGACAAAATTCCACAGGTTCCGGTAATGCTCAACCACTGCAACGGATACAAGGTTAATAAGACAAGACTGAGTGAAAGAAAATAAATCCGTATTATATACCTTGATGCGCAACCCATTCGCCTTCATCCACTGTCTTGGGTCGACGACTGAGTGTCATGAAGTTTCCCTTCACGATATGTTTGGCGTAGGCAGGATTGATCCACAATGGAAGTGGTCTTGGAAGGTGGTATGAGCCGGCATCATCCTCGCCAGAGCCCGCGCTGGCGACGGATTGAGAAAGTGAGGGAGAGGAAGGTATATTGGGTATCTTGCTTGACAAGTTGACTGATGATGAGCTTTTTTGGGAGAGACCGCCGGGAGAGTTGAGACGACCCTCATCGGATGCCTGCGATATAGGACTCTTGCTGGGACTGGCCTTGCTAGAGGTACCCCTTAGGCGGGCATTGCTGTCGACTGGCGTTAGCATTGTAAACTCTTCTGCCTCAGCCCGAAGGCCGTGCATCGAGAGGTGCAGCTCTTCTGGAGTGAAAAGTTTCGCCATTGTGAAGGTTGTTGGTATGGAAATTACTCTGCGGGGCCCAACAAGAAGGAAATCTCGACTTCATCTCGTATTTTGAATTGGGGGCGATTGGGGAAATAAATAGGAAAGAGATACAGAGAGAATAGTCCGGATGAGAGGGAAAAACAACAACTCAGATGAATGATGTCAAAAAATGAATGAGCCATCATACTGACTTGTAGGGATACAGAATGCCAAACCGCCATAAAAACAGTGTTAATTAGCACTTACATCCCAGAAAACAAGTTGGACATTTTATGCCAATTGAAAAGATTGAAACAGGACGAATATTAATGACAAGCTAGTTAACTGATGTTGAGCTGAGTCCAAAGAGCGTGGGTTCGAATCAGTTGAAGCCGTTGAATCGGTGTGTAAGTTTGAATCGGTGTGTAAGTAAATTGGGAAAAGGGGGAAGGAACCCGCCGCTTCTCGATTGGTCTGAAACAGCGGGAGTACCCGCTTCGACTTTTTAGTGGACCTATCAGACAGTTCAATTTGAGGCAGGATCTCCGCCAGTCACGTGCCATCGCATGCAAAGCGTGAAGACAGGGGTTGCCGAAGCAGGCCCCAACCGCGTTCTTGCATCAATTTGCTGCACGCTTCTCGCGTCAACTGGCAGGTCTCCGTACGACCCGACGCTGTAATAGGCAACAACGACCCCGCCACTCTGCAAGGGATGTAACTCGTAAAACTCGAGGCGATTTCAAAGATGGCAGGCTTTCTCCCTCCTCCAAAGAAGACTCAAAGTCAATCCTGGGTTCACACTCATTCCCGGCAAAATGACATGATTATTCCGAGCACGTTTCCTGCGCCCCATTACACTCAGATGGATGCCAGATCAGCCGAGCCCTCGCTTGAAGAGAAGATAGCCTTTTTTCGAGAATTTGATAGATTGGCTGCATTGGATCAGCTAGACGAAGAGGACGACAAGCTTGACGAAAAAGAGCAACAGCATCGAGACAAGTGCCGAGATTTCTTTAGTTCAAGAACAAAGAATGCTGCCGCCACCCGGTCTAGGCCACGTCTCGAGTCTCAACTCCAGCCAAAACCCCGATCCCCAATACAGCCACCTCCTTATCCCCTGCTAAGGCGAACAGCTTCGTTGCCCACTACAGCTGGAGTTAATACCCCAGAGGGGCCCCGAGGAGCTCAGGTCGAGAAAACGCAGCTTGAGGTCATCAAGGACACACCCATTACTGCTGCCCACAGCACTGCAACTCCTGTTCTTGGAGGAGCCAGGACAGGTTTCACAACTGGAGACAATATCTCATTTATTGAAGAGACGCCCATACTAGAGACTGCACGACCAAGAGTACCAACCACGCTCAGGAGAAGCGCCACAATGCCTCTTGCCAACCCATCGCCGGATGTCGGTGCCGAACAATCTCCCTCGGCAAGCACTGCGCTGAGAAAACGTAAACGTCAGTCATCGACGCCCAAAGTCATTCCAGAGTCGGCACAGATATTTAAGGGCTTCTCGTTCTACTATATCCCGAATAATGATATTGCCCGCACAAGAAAACTACGCATCGCCAAAGCCCAAGAATACGGTGTTCAGTGGGTCAGGGAGTTATCTAGTGCCAGTCATGTCATTGTTGACAAAACCCTGTCATACGCAGACATTAAGGGAATCCTCGGGTCTAACTCCGCTTCATCGCTGATTTTGACCAATGAGGACTATCCAATCGAGTGCATCTCATTCCGCACTCTGCTTAACCCCGATCAACAGCGCTACCGAATCCCTGGTTTCCCAAGCACACAGGAATCGATCACCGTTGCTGAAGAAGCTCACCCAACGGCGTCCCCTGAGTCTGGGTCAGCGTCCTTGCAAGTAAAGGAGGTACCGAAATCGAATCGGCGGGAATCTACCCTGAGGAGCGAAGAGTCGTCAGCTCGAAGGATCACAGTTGCCCCTGAAATCCAGCCTCCTGAAGCTCCGCCTCAAATGCCAGAAGTCACTTCAGCCGATGAGCTCTCAGAATACATCAAACTTCTCACACAGTACAAAGATCTTCCCTTAGACAACGAAGAAGATGATCCATCATCTTCCAGAGAAGCTCCAGAAGAGCTCTCTGAACCCGAGCCTGCATCAGAAGACGAGCGAGCCCGGAAGCGGCCAGTCACCAGATCCACTAGATCTGCCCAGAAAAAGACCATCGCTTTTGAAGACAGATTCGTATGCAATCGTGGTGGGACCAAAGACAAGGCGGGCGAAGAATCGAGTCCCAATGCGCGTACCATCGAGATTTTGCAAGCCATGTGCGATTACTACACGCGCATAAACGACCACTGGCGGACAACGGCGTATCGAAAAGCTATTGCCACTCTTCGCCGCCAAACTACAAAGATCGTGACGGAGGAAGATGCATATCGTCTGCCCAATGTTGGTCGGCGCTTGGCTCAGAAGATTGAGGAGATTGTCAGCACGAGCAATCTCCGTCGGCTAGACCAAGCCAATGCCGAACCTCTTGATAAGAGTCTGGAGCTCTTTCTCAAGATATATGGTGTGGGGCTGAGCAAGGCGAACAAATGGGTTTCTCGGGGTTATCGGACCTTGGACGACCTGCTTCGAAAAGCGGATTTGACAGCAAACCAGCGGCTTGGAATCGAGCGTTATGATGATCTCAACACTCGCATCCCGCGACAGGAGGTCTTCCTCCTCGGCGAGTTTGTTAAGCGCGAGGCAGCTATCTTGGACCCGAAAGTCGAGATTCTGATTGGAGGGAGCTATCGTCGCGGTTCAGCCTCGTCGGGAGACATTGACTTGATAGTCACCAAACCTGGGACGACGTCCTCGGCAGAGCTCGTTCCCTTTCTTGAAGCACTCTTGAAGAGCTTATACGAAAAGAAATTTCTCGTTGCTACCCTGGCTGCTCTGCATACCCAAAGTCGGGGCACGAAGGAACCGGGGAGCAAGTGGCATGGCTGTTGTGTTTTGCCAGGGCTGAAGGATGCCCTGTGGAGACGGATCGACTTCTTGCTTGTTCCGGAAACTGAGTATGGCGCTGCGCTGATTTACTTTACGGGAAATGACATGTTTAACAGGAGTCTGAGGTTGTTGGCGAGCAAGAAGGGGATGAGGCTGAATCAGAGGGGACTTTATAGGGATGTTATGAGAGGGAAGGGGAGAGTGAAGGTTACCGAGGGGGAATTGGTTGAGGGACGGGACGAGAAGAGGATATTCGAGGTGTTGGGTGTCAAGTGGAGGGAGCCGAGGGAGAGGTGGTGCTAGTGGTGCTGTAGGATAATTAATTAGGAGGTCAAGGTCGAGACATGGAAAAGAGGATCGTTGAGTGGGTGGAGGCATGGGACATATCATCGATGTTTGGACACTGTTCAGGATTTCAATACCCGTTTTCTATAATTGACTTGCATGATTGCGCATTGGAAGAGACTCACTTGATGAGACGCTTTGTCACCTAAACAAACGCTGCTTAAATCTGGAATAAGACCCTCCCTTCACCAGTACACATTCAGTCGCGGGGCCTTTGAAGATAGGCTTTGTCATTACTTTTATTCTACAATGTCTTCTCAGTAGGAGACTGCGGAGTCGGGAGGAATTTGATCATGGTCTCCCTCCGATCCCCAGTTCAACGCTCCCAGCCGCCCATTCATCATCCTCTTGTAATCCTTGGTCTCATATAAAGAAACATAAGACCTTGTTGAAACCAAAAGCCCCCAGTATTGCCTTCCTTTCCCAAAGAACGGGCCTGAGCCAAAGGGGAAAAAACCAAACGCCCCAACCAGTCAGGTAGAAGACCCTATATAGTCAAACACACACATAAGAAAGAAAAAGAGTATTGCCGCTCCGGCCGATCTGAACAGATCAAGTACAAAGTAAGAAGAAATGGGCTCAAAGTCACATCCTCCCTTCTCCTCCTCCTCCCCCTCCTCCTCCCCCTCCTCCTCCTCCTCCTCCTCACTAATTCGAACTCCCAATCCCATGCATCCGATAATCTATCGGCCTGTTAAACGTCTTTTCATGAGGCCCACCGCCCAGCGCCATACCAATACCGCCAGCACCGGCACCACCGGTTGGCGAGTACGCCTGGGCGTGATGCCCAAGCGGAGGCTCAGCCGAGTACGCGCTGACATTGTCCGCCTCGACCTCATTCAGCACCTCCCTCGTCAGTTCGACATAATCATACGCAAACTCGCCAATTTCGGCGTCGTCGATACCCAAGATCTCCGACTCCTCCGACGCCCTCAAGTGCAACCCGGGGATCAAGTTCAAAATGAACAAGATGGCGCACGTCAGCACAAAGGAATAACACCCACCGGCGAAACTATCAGCCAGTTGGATGGGCAGCTGAATCCAGTTGTGATTCAACCACCCGCCCTTGATGACCTGCACGCCGTCCAGCTTCGCAATGTAATCAGCCGCAAAGAAAGCAGTCATGATGTTTCCGACCAGTCCACCGACTCCATGCACCGCAAAAATATCCAAGGCGTCGTCGATCCCGAGTAAGAACTTGAGCTTCGTCGCGTAGTTGGCGAAACTGGCCCCCAGCACACCGCAGGGCACCGCAGCCCACACGGGCACGTAGCCCGATCCGGGGGTGATACTGACGAGCCCGGCAACGACCCCCGAGCAGAAGCCAACGGTAGACCACTTCCTCTCCAGCCTATAATCCAACACACACCAAGTAACACCTCCCACGCAAGCAGCCAAGTTCGTAGTCGAAGCCGCGAGGATAGCCCTCAAGTTAGCACTCAGCGCCGAGCCAGCGTTGAAGCCAAACCATCCCACCCACAAAAAAACAGTCCCGATCACAATGTGCGTCACATTATGCGGGCGGTAATTCAACTCGTGAGTCCCGTGTCCTCTCCTCTTGCCCAGCATCATGGAATAAGCCAGGGCGGCAGCGCCAGAGGCAATGTGCACGGGCGTGCCTCCGGCGAAATCGAGACCTCCCATCCTGTTGGACCAGCCCGAGGGATTCCAAGTCCAGCACGCAATGGGATCGTACACGACGGTGGACCAGATAAACATAAAGATTACACACGGAAGCATGCGTCCGCGTTCCGCCACCGCCCCGGTTGCGAGGGCGACGGTAATGGCCGAGAACATGCCCTGGTATACGGCAAACATGAGATCCGGGATCTTGTTGGACGCGACGGATGGGTGGGCAAGGACGTTTCGGAACCCAAAGTTGGACATGTCGCCTATGTATCGCCCGGCCGAGTGGGAAAAGGTGAGGGAATATCCCCAAAAGAACCACTGGAACGTGGTTACGGCGGCTGCCATTACTGAGAGCCAGATGAGGGAGAGGGCTGATTTGCGGCGCGCCAGGCCGGAGTAGAAGAAGCTTTTACACGACACCCTTTGTCAATATATATAGATATTTCTTTCATCGTGTCTGGATTTTGGCACTGGTTGGTATATTGTTGACTTACCCGACACCAGGGATCATTAAAAGTACGAGAGCGGTGGACATGATCATGAATGCGATGTCGCCGGCCTAGGTAGTTTGGTTTGTGGCGTTAGAGTTGCGCTTCCTCCCGGTAGATCAAGGGCACGGTAAAGGGTAGTTGGTAGATGGGTTTGTGCATACCTGGTACCAAATGTTGAGATCGGTGACGAGAGGATCTCCTCCCGCTCCTTCGGTTCCGCTGAACGGTTCCAGCGGAACATATGGGAGATCTTTTATCTCCGTGGTTGCCATTGTGAAGGCTGTAATGTGTGTGTGTGTGTGTGTGTAGAGTTGAAGGGGTCACCCTCGGGGAGGTGAAAGAAAGGAGGCGACTTGTTCGTGTTTATGCTGGACAATTTAAGGCAAGAGGATAAAAGAGGAAAGATTAATAGAAGAGAGAGTAAAAGAAACGAGAGGACGGGCAGGCAGTATAATCAAATCCTCCCACGATAATGAGAGAAAGCCTCTCGAAGGCGAAAAAGCAGTCAGGCGAGGTGGGCTAGCAGATGGCTTGCAGGAGGGAGTGTGCCCAGCCTAGGGGGGGGAAGAACTTGGAACTTGTTCTGGAAAGAAGCAATCCGTGGGGGAGCAAGCAACCAATCAGCCCTGCAAGAGGGGCCGTCAACGACAGGAAAGAGGAAAAAGGATGTGATGGAAATGTTCCTTTCTCGCTCTTCAAGGGATACAGACGATGGACCCGGACCTAGTCTTGTATTATGTTGATCACCCAATAAGGCTCGGGTGGAATTTGCAGCATAAGAAAAACACGAGACCTAATCTCGTTCAGGCCATGGCAATGGCACATGCTGTCTGAGAGAGAACTTGCAAGTGCCGCGAGCCCTTGCCTGTTTCTACGTATCAAAGAGGGTAGGTCGCAGCAACCGTCATGTCCGGATGAGGCGGGGGCACTATACCGAATGCTGTGTAAGGTCATGTATGTATCTGGTCACCAGGAAATTGCACAGGACAAGAGACAAGAGATAGTAGAGACGTATTTGTGCAACTGCAACCCACCTCGTCCGGAGTAACTCGGATATTCTTTTCTCTATCCTGCAGCCCGCTTTATTCTTTCCTTCTTCTTCTTCCCAGCACTTGCCACTGCGCAAAGTTTTACTCGGTGATGAAGACGAGAAACAAAAAAGCAAATGCCAAAAGAAAAGAAAAAATGTTGAAGTGAGGCACAAGGTGCGCCACGCTCGGCTCCCCTGGCACGCCTGGCTCCGAGTTGAAGGAGGGAAAGAATGAAGTTCAGGTGGGTCCAGGACGAGACGATTCGTTGATAACTCGATTCGCTGAGACGTGCTAAAAGCTTAGTGTAAAGATAAGCCTCGCGTGATGTGATTGGCTGCCCCTTCCCAGCTCTGTGGTCAGCAACCTTGAGGGTGTGATCGTGGGGGCCAAGTGGGGCGCCGTCTTCTTGCTTTGCCCAGACGCTTCATGGGGAAGCACAAGTGTAACGTCTTTTTTGACTTTGACTTTTTTCAACAGCCTTTATTCGACTGGAGCCTGGCAGATTCGTCAGCACTCGGTTGTCTAAGGCAATTTATATTCCCGAGTATCGACGCTCCTTAAAATGAACTCGGGGAAAAAAGAACCATCCAAGCTGAATGCCGCTGCTCTTTGCAACAACGGCCGTCCCGTCCCGTCGTCGTCCAAACAAACCGGACCCCTTTCAACCTCGTCCAATTCCATTCAATGTGGAATCACCAACAATAGTATACCTCAGCCTGCATATATAACGTATGTGCCTGCAGCATGTTGCAACCCCGCGAAGAGACGGGAGGATGGGGCCTGTCAGCCAGGGGTCTTGATTCCCACTCCCCCTGTTCGTGTCCCCTGGATTTGTGATGGGTGATCGAATTGACAGACATGAACTCCCTCACACCCATGATGCCATCTTTCCCAACTGCCTGCACAAACTGCAAGCCACAAGCCACCATTCTTACTCACGTTCATCACTCTTTAACCATCATCGAATCCATCCATACAATACAGTGGGTGACTAACAGCGGTATGAAATAATTCCCCCTGCATCGGCATGTCACAGTTGCTCGGACTCCCTTTCCCTCTGGCTTACCATCTCATGCAAGGCACAAAGTGCAAAGGATTCGATGATTACCACAGCATGCATGAGATGTGGCTTTTCTTTATTTTTATTTTTTTTAAAAAAAAAAATTTGTTGTTGTTTCGTTTTCCAACTTCATGTTGTATTGGGCTCTTTTGTCTTGGACAGGAAATTCCATCCGAGTTCCGAGCTGTCATCTCGTCACCGAAGCCACAACCAACGCTTGGTCACTCTTACACCCGCTCACTCGGGACATCGTCGATCACTCACTCACTCACTCACACCCTCAATGATGAATGTCTCGCTCTCATATCCGAACACAAGAACAAGATCTTCATGAATGCCACCATCCCACTTCCAGCATCCTGAACATCCACCAATCTTGGCGTCAACACTAGTAGTTTTGACCAACCCCTGACAGATTCCCGTTCCCGCTTCTTCACCTTCTCGGCGTGGGGAGAATCCAACCAACTATCAGTGGGGGAGGGGGGGGTATCAATAATTTCTCCCTCAAACTTAAATCCCGGCGTTCCAGACCACCGAGTCAACAACAGCTCAGCAAGAAGGGCGTCCCGAGGACATGGGTGAAACATAAATCGCCTGCAGGCACATGCATAATTAGACCTTCACTTGCACTTGCGCCCAAGCGAGAGAGAGAGAGAGAGAGAAAGGGAAAAAGAAGATAATGCATTTACACAAATTTCATCACGAGAAAAATGAAATACACGCAGTGTGATGAACCCCTTCCAATCGAGGTGATAAGAGATTATTAGTATGTACATGTACATACATACTACACCACCGATACCATTTGACGCTGCGGAATATGCCTTGGAATACGACATTGTGTCTCACCTTGATGAGAGGTTCACACTCGTACAGTAACATCAAAGGTTTAACCGCCACAGCATAGCAAGACATTTATACAGTTTTGCAAGAGGAACAGGAGCACCACCGCCTCCAAAAAGACAAGAGATACGACCCCCACCATGCCCCTGACGGTTGAAGAGGCAGGTAGTTTGAAACATGTCAAACACAGAGTTTAGAGCCTAGAAACATAGGGAACCAACCCTCTTACCCTCTCCAACAAATCCGTCAACATCGTCAACATCATCATCAACATCATCAACATCTTCTCCTTCTTCACTTCAAGAAACAAACCCGAAATTCTTCGAGTCTCCAACTTCCAGTCAAAGAAAAAAAAAAAAGAAAAGAAAACCATACACCACACTATTGATAGCTTTGACAACAACAAACCAAACCCCGTGAATAACAAATAACAAACATACATCTCCTCTCATGAAAATCCCAAATATACACGTAATCAAATGAGGAAGGGGAAAAAAACTCATTGAAAAACTGTAATCAAATTATTCCTCTCCTTTAATGGTATCAAACAAAAGGGCTTTGCATATAAAAACCCAAAAATATAAACAATTTTTTTTTAAAAAGAAAAATAGAATAAAATAAAATAAAACAAACCACCATCCCAATCGATCATGATCAACCTGACATGGCAAACGAAAGTTAACAACCACCCAACCCTCCCCTTTTTTTACTCTTCTCTCTCTTCGTTTATTTATCTACTCACTGCCCCCCCCACCCCCTTAAAGCAACAAAACAGCAACCACCATCCCACCCAAAACAGTCATCAACGACGCCACTCCCCCCCTACCCTCGAAAGCCGAAGAGGCACCAGCGGTAATAACATTATTCGTCCTGTTGTTGGGCGCGGCGGCACCACCAGCAGCAGTGGCCTCACTTCCGAGCGCCGAGCTCGTCACAGCCACGGCCGTGACAAGCGTGGTAGCCTGTCCATTGGAATCAACAGTCGTGAGGGTAGTCAATGCACTCTCAACAATATTTCCAGAAGCATCGGTAACGACCGAACCGTCCGCAGAAGTAGTGACCGATTCGTCAATCAACAAAGTCTCAGATTCAGAAGCCCCGGTAGGCAGAGGCAACAAGTTACCCGCCGAGTCGGTCACGCCGGGAAGGGGCCTCAGAGATCCAGTCGCGCCCGCCACGCCTCCAGTACCGGGAAGCGGCTGCAGAGTACCAGCCGCGGCGCCGTTGCCGTCCAAACCGGGGAGTGGCCTCAAGTTTCCTGTGGGGGAAGCGGCGCCTCCGGTAGCGACTCCGCCGAGGACGGTGGTGTTGGTGAAGACGAGGCCTTGGGTGGGGATGGGGATCGGCTGGTTGAGTGCTGGTGAAGTGAGGACTGGGACTGCTACATCCGTCGTGGCAACGTCGTCGGTAGCGGCCGCGGAGGAAGAGACGAGAATGGGGGTGAAGAAACCGAGGGACGCAGTGGCTGCGCTGTCCGAGGTCGTCTCGGCAGCAGGTACAGCGAGAGTGGTATCTGCAGCTGCGGACTCGGCGGTGCTGGTGGGAGCAGCAGCAAGGAGATCAGCTCCAATGACGCTAAAGGAGCCGATGGAAGCCGCGGTGGAGGCGATGGGCTCTACGACTTCTGGTGAGGCTGAGGTCTCGACGACCACCGGTGCTGCGATGGAAGTTGCGATGGCTTCTGCCGCTGAGGTCGTCTCCTCGGCCACGATCTGGGTGAAGGAACCGATGACCGCTGGGGCTTCGCTTTCAACAACGGCCTGAGATAGAAAGTCAGTATGAATTCTGTCATGTGATGAGCCGGGATTCAACATACAACTGAGGTAGCAACACTTGGAAGAGGTGCCAGTGATGGTGCTGCCGCCACTTCGGTAATAAGTCCTGGAGGCTGTATCAAGCCCACGACGCTTGTGGAAATCACCGCTACTGCCTCAGTTGGGGCCACAATAGCCGCCACGGATGTCGTAATTGCTTCCGCCGTCGTCGGCTCAGCAACCACAGGGGGGGCTACAACTTCAGCAGCCCCGCCAAGTCCAGGAAGAGGTCTCAGAGAAACCGGGGCCGCATCATCTCCCTGCAAGCCCGGGAGTTGCCTCAATCCTCCAGATGCCGCTGCCTCGTTAGCCGCGGCGGCAGATGCAGCAGCTGCAGCTGCACTTGCTGCCTGAGAAGCGAGAACTTCAGGAGGAATAGCGCCCGCTTGACGTCTCTGGGGAGCGGCCGAAGCATCATGGGCTGCTGCGGCCAGGAGTACTGTAACAAAGGTTCTGGTTGAGATATACATCGTAAGTGATTATGCCGTCGAGACAAGCTGTAGTTGACTTATATGTCGTAAGAATTGTCGTCGTTACAAGCCGGCCAGGGCTGGGAGAGTTGAGAAGATAAAGCAGTTCAACTGCGAAAAGAAATGAACGTAGAAAGTAAAAAGAAAAACAACAATTAAGCTGCCCTGCAGTCACGAAGAAAAAGACAAAAAAAAAGAAGGAAAAAAAAAAAAGAGTAAACAGAGGCTGTTACCCTAAGATGCCATAGGACAGACCAGAATTTGGAGTGCAGAAAAGAGAGAAAAGGAAAGAAAGACAGAGGAGAGGTTAGGGATAATGGATGGATATACTCTTGGAGATTTGCGACGCCAGGAGTCTGAGCATACCGTTACAATGCCATCCTTGTTCACATCGCTTGGTGTCCCGTGGCATCAGCATCTGCCGGGGACGGGGGAGAGCCGAGAAGGGTACAGTCTCATGATGGGGGTGCAACATTTACAGGCTTGTCTTCCGGGAGGAGGCATGACAAACAAGGTCTGTGTGATTGACTGTGATGCCGTAAATCGTTCGCCGCACCCGGGGTTGATGCAGTTCGCCAAGAGGGCATTTGAGTGTACGCATCAAGTGGTGGCATGCAGTTTTGAATTCATCCGTGCCTGTTCCGTCTTGGGATGGCGGTTGAGGAAGAAACACGGAGAGTGAAAAAGGGGTCAAAGCTTGGAACTCTGACACGCAGCCCCATATAGATGAAACCGCCTGCTGGGGGATGCTATGTGTTAGTGGTGATACCCTATCCCCTGCCAGATCCCTAACAAATGTGCAAGGCGAAGCCGCTTCGGGGAGAATCCAGAACTTGGCAATGCTCCTACTTGGCAATCTTTTGAAACAAAGTTGCTGAGATGATCCAGATGTCGAGTCGTCTTGGGATGAGGCGAATGCCTAGCTGGTGGAAGTCAGGGTCTAGAACCCTCGATCGAAGTGTGCTGAGCGGCCAAGTCCCTGTCATTGATATGTAATGGGAACAGTCTCTGGGTAAAAGAATGTTCACTTGAACGAGATGTCCTGCTGCCGTGGACCTAAATGTTTGCACATGTGGATTTCCAGGTTGTGGATGTTGTCCTTGGCTGTGTATGTTAAATCGAAATTAATTCAATTAATTCGTCGATGAGCAGCAGAACGGAAAAAAAAAGATACGGTTGAATTAAGTTTGGTCAATGATGCGGCCACCAGAGACCAAGGCACGGCTCCTGGCTGTTAATGAACTCTAATTTTTGTATGGCAAAACGATCTCCTCTACTACACCTGCTAACAGAGAGCAGGAGTGTGTTGGAAATTGAGGAACACCAACCAAAAATCAACACGCACATCTAGCATTCCTCGTCACTGTTAGAGAGTGTAGTAGAGAGGATCGTTTTGCCATATAAAAAATAGAGTTCGTTAACAGATTCGAGTTCCGTGCCAACCTGAAGTGACAGGTAAGAGAGACCGTTGACTGGGGAAGGAGCGATCGTGGCCCAGATCTAGGCCAAGGTGGAGTCGAACAATTCTGCCACTTCCCCCCGCCTAAATTCTAAGCTCTCCCCCCCAAGCTCCAAGTTGACGACAACAACTGCGCATTGACATCCACAAACACAGCACAGGTGCCCATCATCATACCACAAACCCTGGACGCCACCATCTATATCCCAACCTCAACTTTCCACACAGCCCGAAAATGGGCTGGCTCAACGGCTGGTTCGGTCCCAGCGACAATAACAACTCCTCTGACCCTCTCAGGCGACTAGACCCCAAACTGCGCGAGTTCCTCGAAAGAGAATCCCCCGTCAAATACAACACCCCTACACTTCCAGAACCACCACAACAACGGCAACAACCGGTAAAACCAAAGCCATCGCAGAATGAACCACCAAAAGCAGAACCCCTCGTCCCCTCCGAATCCCTCTTCCCAGACGGCCGCTACGCCCACATCTGGAAAACCTACAAATCCAAAGCCGCCATAGACAACGAAACCAAATCCGACCACGAAAAGCTAATGGACGTCCTCGACGCGTTCAAAGAGCGCAAAGCACACATCGGTCGCGCCGCGCTCGAAAACTGCGCAGACGAGCAGTTCACCTGGGCAGACTGCATGAAATCGGGAGGGTGGTCAGCCAAGATGACCATGTGCCGCGCCGAGGTCCAAAAGTTTGAGCGGTGCTACTCTACGCAATCCCGTCTGCTAAAAGCCCTTGGCTATCTGAGTGCTGTGGGCCGGGATCCTGGACTGGACGAAGAGATCCAAATGAGGGCCGATGAGTTGTATCACAAGATGATGGAGCAGGAGCGACTGATTGAGGAGGCGAAGAAGGAAGGGAGGGAGGTGCCCGCTTTTGAGCCTGTGTTTAGGAAGTTGGAGCCTGTAGCGAAGCAGGATCTTAGGGTGCCTACTCCCTCGGAGGAGAAGCTCAAAGCGTGGAAGGAGAAGCTTGAGAAGTTGCCCGAGGAGGATAGGGCGGCCGAGGAGGAGGCGCTCAAGGCTGAGCACAAGGCGAATGCCGAGATGGCTGCTAGGATTCAGGGGTTGTGGCAAGAGCAGGCCAAGGAGAGGGAAGAGAGGAGGGTAAAGGGCGAGGAGACTGTGTTTGATAAGTTCAAGGGGTATTTGGGAAGTTATAGGCCCAAGCCGAATGAATAGTTCGTTTACAAAGAGGAGAAATATGTAACAAGAAATGTAAAAACAAACAACAGCTGTTTATTTACCACTTGGTGTTCATCAGGACATGTCAATAATGGAGTGGGTCAACAGAGGACGCAGAGCAGTTGTTTGTTTTTTATACAGATGTGAATCAAGCTCTCCTCCCCTCCAGAACGGCAGCCGCCCGTTCCAAAAAGGCGTTGAACTCTTTGATTTGCCTCAACGTGCCCCCTCCATCGCTCTTTGAAGATGCTTGGTCCGCCACCTGACTTACAAGCAGTTCAAGATTGGCCAGGTCGGCTTGCTTCTGTTCTGCTGCTGACAACGCGGGTGCTGCTTGCCCCTTTTCTACAGCCAGGTCAATGTCGTGCATTGCTGACGAGAGGGATATATGGCGCTAACCAAACCCGTCAGCAGAACTCAGCATATAAAGTTCGGAATTGGACTTACCAAAGCCTCTCTACTCTCGACTTCGTGCCTTAACCTGATTGCGTCCATCCGCAACGCAACCTGGTCCCTCTCAGCCCGCACCCGCACAATCTCGTCTCTCAGCGCCAGTTTCTCTTTTTGTGCCGCACGCACCCGTTTCCGCAGGGCGTGCAGCGTATCGAGAGCGATTGTCTAACAAAAATACAGTCAGTTATCACGCAGCTACAAAGACAGAAGAATTGCTTTACCTGTTCCAACAACCTCGTCCTCAACTCCTCCCTAAACGCATCCAAAGCCCTCAACATCGTCTTTTTCTCGCGTCTAGTAGCTGAGTCCTCGGCCGCCATCGCCGCCTCTTGCAGCTTCTCCATGTAGGTGTCAACAAGTTCCTCGCACAGCTTGGAGAGGACATCTATTGCATTGACGCCGCCGCGGTTGCCAAAGGGGACGGTCTCCGGAACTGATATGTCTGCACCCTCGCCTTGGCGCGGCGCTCGTGGTTTGGTAAAGCGCTGTACCGTAACGGATACGGAGCCAGATTTCCCCCCTGTGTCCTCCTCGTCGGCGGCCCCGTTCGTCAGCCTGTTTTTTCTCTTGGCTGGTTGTTTTCTTGGCCTTGGCTTGGCCGGCTCTTGAGGTTTCGCCTTCTCCTGTGGTTTTGGCTGTTCTATAGATTTTTCCTTCTCTCTTTGCGGTTTAGGCTTCTCCTGCGGTTTTGCTTTCTTTTGTGTCTTTGGCTTCTCGTGAGGCTTCGATTTCTCCTGCAGTATCTCCTTGGACGGTGCTGCAGGCGGTGGTGGAGGAGGTGGTGGTTGTGCTTTGCTTGCTCGTGTTTTCTTCGCAGGCTGTTGCTGCTGTGCTGGACTTACCACTTCTTTTAGTTTTCTCTTCCTTAAACCTGGTGACTCAACTACCGGCTCCTCCGTATCCAGTTCTGGCGAAGCGGTAGGCATCGTCCTACGAGGCCGTTTCCTCCCTAGCCTCTGAGCCGCCTCTTTTTCATTGATTTCCTGTGCCTCCTCTGGCTGTGGTTCCTCCAATGCTCTTGGTTCCGGCTCCGGTCCTGGTTCTGGTATTGCCGGTTCCTCATCCATCGGTTGATCTTCTTCCACCTGGCCGATAGTCGATTCTTCAATTTCCATCTCCTCGTACTCTGCCGGCTCCTCCTCCTCCTCCTCCTCTTCTTCTTCTTCTTCCACCTCCATTTCCCGCTCCCCTTCTGCCTCTTCCACAGCTTCCAAGGCCTCAGACCGTTCCGCATCTTCATCGGGCGCAGCCACACTACTACTGCTCCCACTTAACCTCGCGCTTCTCTTCATAATAGTCGTATGGCTGGCGTTAGACCCAACACTTTCTGATATCCGCTTCAACTCCGCGCTCTTCCGTATCCTCGCCCTAACCCTCCTCTCGACAGGCGACGAGCTAGGTGGCACCTGTCCACCCTGTCTCGTTGGGCTACTATCATCCAAATCCGCCAGTACCTTTTGCAGTAATGCGCTGGATCCAACCACCGGACTAACATCGCGCAAGCGCTGCCTCTTTCCACTCCCAGGCGCATCAGCAGGACTCTCCATAACCACCTCCTCGGGTGAACTGTGAATTGCGATACGCTTAGTAGCAGCAATCACAGAGGAAAGTGGGCCTCGTTGTTGAATCAGTTGGTGCTGTTTGATGGACAGTGGTGGGAGAGGAGCGTCCTCCATATTGACGTCCTCTGTTTCCGGCCCTGCCTCATTCTCAACGACAGCCGGGGTATCAACTTCCATGTCTACAACGCCTTCATCTTCATCTTCGTCTTCCGAGGGTGGTGGAAGAGTCATGCGCCGGAGAGAAGAGGGTTGTCCTCGAGCGGAGGTGGGAGATCGCGTTTGGGGGCGGACTGGAGGACGAGGGCTGATCGACATTGGGTCGGCGAGTGGTGATGGTCGGACGCCATCTTTGTCGAGTTGTTTTCGCTTCGCAGATGTGTTTGGTGTTGGTCGAGTGATTGGCGCCGGAGGGGGAGGGGGAGGGGGAGCTGGGGTGGGTGATGATACTCCTGGTGATGATGGCTCGGCGTCAGGAAGCTGTTCCTCCTCCTCGGCTTCTTCTGGATATTCTGGCACAATTGGAATGGCAAATCCAAAATCAATATCTCCTAGATCAACTCGACTATAACTTAAAGTCAATTGGCGCTTCAAATTGGAATTATCTGAAGTTGCTTACCCAGCACCGCGCATGCGCTCTCGAATGCGCTCCTGTCCTGTGGTCGCAATGTTAGTTATCTCCACACGGTGTGAAGGTGTGCATTTTTGGGAATACATACTAGTCGTCATCCTTGGGGGTATCTGAGCTAAGGGGTATGTGTGTCTAAGTATAATGGAGGGCTATCGCTACATATTTTGGCGCTGGTGTTTGGAGAGCTCTTGTTCTTGGCGGGGAAGTTGTCGCACTCTTGAGAGGTGACGCGCTTTGGCGAGGACAGAGACGCGACTGGATGGGCTACAGGGATCACACAAACGACGAGTCCCGCTAATGACGAGCTAATTTAGCGGGTCCTTCCCGCTGTTGGATCGCCAAGTGATCGGCCAAGCACAATGAACTGGGTCCCACCAAGACAACATTTATCATCGAAAATATCACATGGCTTATATTACATGACAGCTTTTGACTACAAATCGATATTTCTTGTTCGAACCCATTCTGATTGATCGTCATCGTACAAATGACTAAAAGCAAAGTCAGTTATGGTGGAGGGGGCAACAAGATCAAAAGTCTCTTACTTTTCACGGTCACCCTTGATGAGAGCATCCACCCCATATTCAGCAGCCAACAGCTCTCTGTATCGGTAGGGAATCTTGGCCGGAACGCCCTCAAAGGTTGTATCCCGTAATGGAAACAGAGAAGTATCCTTCAATTCGCTGCCATCCTTGCAACTCAACATTCCCTCTCCTCCCGGATGTGAGAGGTTGTATCGAACAGCATGAATGTCAATGAACAGCCCGGTTTGCATATCGATCCACCTGGCATCAGCTGTATCTGACTTGTCGGTACGCTCGCGCACATTGTAACTGGGACTGATGTCGAGGAGGTAATGGCGTCTCTCCCGAGTACCGGGTATCCGGAACTGATGCACCGACATATTATGATATGTTGCGAGGAAGAAAACACCAGCCTCTAATATCTGGACGTCGAGGGTAGGCTCCCATGGTAATATCTGTTTCTCCCACCACCATCCGAGAAGGGTGTTATGCATAAGCCATGTCTCAATGCCTATTGAGGTCAATGTAGCCAAGTAGTAGTGAGTGAGATTCTTGAGTGACCACTTCTGCTCTTCATAGTCGAGTTGTTTCTCAGCAAACCGGCTATCATAACGTGCATGGAACCTGTCATGGTGAAAATCAAGTCAGTCTCTTCTTCTCGTGTTACTATTCAGTGCTAGCATATTCATACTCGGATTCATCTGTGAGTCCACGGTCAGCAATGTACCAATGAAATTTGAGAGCAAAACCTACGAAAATATCTCTCTGGTGTTACTTCAGTTCTTGAGGCGGTGTGCTCAAACTCTTTCTCATTTTGGACTACAAGACTTGGGGACCTTGACGGCACAGCTGCTGCCGATAGACATAACGAGGCCCGTAGAAGGAAAGAAATCCCGAGACGCATCTTTGGTGAGAAACTGTATCTACAGACTGATCAGGTCAAGTAGGTGTCGGGAAAGACGGGAGATGAGGACGCGCAAACATCTGCTCATCAACCCCCCAGACCGGGATATGGCCGGGTGCCATATTTAAACACACGATCCACAATGGGTGGACGAGCACAGAGAAAACAGCGAGTTATTCCTTCCAGTATTATTAAACAAACAAAGCGCAAGAACCAATGCGCCGCGATTTTGGAATGATGCTTCTATTCTCTTTCGATCCACGGGTTTCAGGGTACAGGTGGTATTTGTTTGAAGCTTGGCCGCGTCATCATCGGTGATCTGGATTCCACCCCGGCATTTCTTACCTTTCCTAGTGTAGTCTTTGGGCGCCGGCGATTGATGCAGCAGTTTTAGTGGAATCTTCTTTTTCGATTATTTTATCAGATGGAGCTTTGTTGCCTTGATTGGTTTTCTCTTCATTTTCAGCTTCCTTGCATTTAATTAGGTCAGTCGAGCGGTACCTGATATTTTGACATCTGAGCCGTAAGTCGACCCATTGCTGTCAGTCCCGATCCAAGCCAGTGCCGGTACCAGAAGCGAGCCTTGCCTGCCGACTCCGCGCCGGTGTTGTATAGGTGCTGTAAAAGTCTATAAGTATAGGCAAGCTTACGCTTGGGTAGAAAAGCCGGCAGCCACTAAAGTCTCTGCGGCATCAATTGTATTTCTCGTCTCCTCGTGCAATGTCATGACTTGTTTTGCTGAGCGTGGTAAAAGCAGATCGTGGAATGCACATGTAACCCTAACCCCTTATTAGTGGCTGTCTGAAACCAGCTGGGCCCACCCAACCAGTTGGAAGCTCCCCTGCAAGTCCGATTGCGACAGTTATCTAGGAAGCTGTCAGTCAGCCCCCGGATTGATTGACCTGCCATCAACATCAGCCTTGCATCACACTCACAAAGAGACGCGCAAGCCACTTAGCATTTCGGTGCCTGACGGCAATCATCACCGAATACCGTTCCCTCATTTTGTTGAAAACCTCACCTCATCCGAGCTCCACGTTCTCAACAGAGGTGCCCCCCTGTAAAGCCCAAGAGGTAACATAAGAGAGGGTGATGCAATCATAACCCACCGCGCCCCACGCTTCTCCCAACACCACCTACAACTACAGCTACCAAGACGAACACACACCGTCAAAACACTGGTGCGAGCGCCAGCGATTCTACAAGATGAGTTGGAATGTATGTGCAGGATTTTGGGAAGCCATAATGGAGAAGAGGAAGATGCAGAGTTGACAATAATCTCAGATCTTCAGGATAGCGGCCGACCTGTCGCACATCTCGGCGAAATGCATCCTCATATTCTCTATCCACAGGAATAGGAGCTCGGAAGGCGTGTCCCTTCTAACCCAGATACTTTACGCCCTAGTTTTCATCACCCGCTACACGGATCTTTTCCAAGAAGCATACGCATGGAACTACTTCTTCAAGGTCTTCTACCTGCTCTCGACCTTCTACACAATTTCCATCATGCGCTTCGTCTACCCGCGCACCCGCGAGCGGGAGAAAGCATGGAAGATGGGTGCCGCCATCCTTTTGGGATCCCTCATTCTCTCGCCATTTGTCATGCTCATCTTAGAGTCCAATGGCGTCTGGGGCTTCACAGAGGTAGGTCCTCAGCGCCCTCCCAACCCGTATTCCCTGGCCCGCTAACCACTCTGATCATAACAGATGCTCTGGGTCTTCTCCCAGGTCCTCGAGTCAGTCTGCGTCCTCCCTCAGCTCCTTCTCCTCCGACAGACAACCGTTCCGACCGTCATCACCTCGTTCTATATCGTCTTCCTCGGAGCCTATCGCGGACTTTACCTAGTCAACTGGTTCCTTCGCGAGATCGACACAAACGATAAAAAGCCAAATCCAGTCTCTATCATCTTCGGAATCATCCAAACGGCGTTTTACGCTGACTTCGCTTGGGTATACTGGACGCGCCAGCGCGTCAAGCTCAGAAATGGCGGAGTGGTGGATGCCGACGACTTGAGGAGGGGATGGCTTCTGAGCAAGATTTTTGGACACAAGAATTTAAACTCTACCAACGACCCGGATGGAGACAGGCTGGATGAGGAGAGCGCTCCTGCGCTTGGCCGTGGCGTGGGATACAACCATCATGACAGCAATGGCGGCAGAAACTCACGCGTGTCCAGAGCGAAGTGGGGAGCTAGGGGAATCTCGATCAGTGCGGATGAGGGTACATTCGAGGCTGAGGATTCGCTGTCAAACCAGCTGGGCGATGATGAACAAGAGCATGGAGTGATTGATCCTGATGCGAAGATGCAAGACCCGGATGATTTGGCGAGAGCGTTGCAGGACGAGGATGATGATGATGATTCTGATGCTGAAGAGTCCAAGCCGTTACATGGCAAGCAAAAACAGCAGGATAACAAGGCTGCCGGGCCGAGTATTGTTGGGAATGGAGATGAGTGGGATGATGACTGAGCGATGTGATGAATATATGATATGGGTGGATTCTGTATTCTTGGACCCTGAGTTAGGGTAAGATATGATACTATATGCAGGTTCTGGGGATCTTTGGCCCAGAAGGAAAGGAAAGTCTTATGACCTATCATCCTCGTTCGTGACGGAGTTTTGGGTCTGGTGATGGCGGTGTTTTGGTGTTGGTCAAGTTTAGCTATCCGTCTATCTATATAACTCTTATACCTATTACTCTCGTCATGAAAGACAAATTACTGTACTCGCATATGACGGCCACTTCACACTTCGGTAAAGAGTAGGATGTGGAGGTGTGATGTGTAACAAGTATTTTGTATGCGCTAACGATAATAATCTCGCATCTCACATAGACAAGAATGTAATACAATGTCTGCCACAAACAGACTTATTTAGTATTTCCTCCCAAAAATCATGATCAAATTTCCTGAGGACCCAACCAGCGATATGTAAGCTTTTCTTCCTTAAAAGAGCATTCTCCGCCGCAACATCAATTTCCTGGCGCAAGTGATGATGGTGATCAGTCTGTTGACATTTCCTCCCCCCACCTTCCTTCTTCGCTAATAAAAGTCACAGCCCATCATTCTAGCCAAACTTCGGCTCCACTCTGTGAACGATCCCCCTCCAGTCCCCTTCCTGTTTATCCTCCTCGTCAAACCCTCCCAAATTGCCAGCGGATGCCGCTCAATCATCGTCCCTAAGACGTGAGACATTGGGACCATTCCGCTCCAAAGTAGACTTTAGCATCTGCAACTTATTCTTGCGGGTTATCTCCTTTTGTCTTATCGCTTTCTTCTCTTCCTCCGTGAAATTGGTGAGCTTCTTCCGGGGAGTGGGAGTGCCGCGCAAGCCGCCATACGAGACAATAGACGAGGCAAAAGGAGAATCTCGAGTGCGCTCAGGAGTCATAATAGACTTACGCTGAGGCGTGACGAACGGCGAACCCTCGCGGCTGCGTGGGCCAGGGGCGCCACCAACGCTGGGGCCAAGAGACCCAAGTCTAAGACGACGCATCTGATTCTCCAGTACGTCAATATCGCCACTACGCTTCTCCGCCATAGTCGTCATCTTGTTGATTGTTCTGATGATCGCCTCAAACGTCGGGACTGGCGCCTTGCCAGACGCACCGCCGGCCGACGCGATCTTTGCCTTCAGCATCGTCAACGCCTCCTCAGCTTCAGCCAGGAGCTTAGAGAACGCCGCGAAGGAGCGTCGCAGCTCATTTTGTTGAGCTGCTTGCTCGGCACTAAGAGGAAGAGATTTAGCAACGGTGATCTGGTCTGGATCAACGTGGGACAATATGATCTTTCTCATGTCTTCTTCTCTCGCCCTGAGCTTACAAAGATCCTTGTTTATGCTTTGAATGGCTTCCTCGATGCTGGCAGTATCCTTGATGCGACCCTCTTCCAGGTCTCTGGCGAGTTCGTTGCGCATTAATTTGCCGAGTTCTGCAGATTCCACGAGAACCCAATCGTCTGTCGAGTCGAGATCACTGCCTTCTCGGCCACCGTCCTTCTTCTTGATAGTGTGTCCCAAAATGTATGACTGAAGGGATCGGGAGTTCAGGCCGAGATTATCGACCATACGATTTACATCACGCCAGACAGACTCGCACGCGCTAGGGACCTCCTCGCCGCTCTTAACTTCCGGTCTAGGCTGAACGTCGACCGCGATGAACTCATTGAGCTTTAAAGTGGGCTCAATGGGCGCCCGCAGGAGCTGCTGAACACCCTCATCCTCGGGGTCAACAAGAGCGTGTTCTTCGGCTTCCTTCTGGCGTGCCTTCCGTTGGGCTTTCACGTTCGGGTCGACCTCACGCTGCCGCTGGGTGGCAGCAAACGAAGGACTGTCCGGAATCTGGGTAGGCATGCGTCCCAGAAGCTGTGATGCAGCGGTCGGGGCGTTGAAACCACGGGGAGTGTCCTGCGCCGCCCTAAGAATACTATTCCGTTGGGGTCCGCGCATGGGACTAGGTGACCGAGGGCTCTGAGGAACCGGCTTAGGAAACAGTGGTGGTGCGTTTCGGCCAATCTCACCAAACAATGGACGACCCTGAACTGCCTCTGAACGTGAGATAGTTGAGAAGGCGCTTCCTGTCATAGCATCAAAGGATCCCTGGGGTGTCGCGCCAGGAGTCTGGCCCCCAAATCCGCCAACAGTCAGGCTAAGGTCCTTAGTAACGTCAATACCGCTTCCTTCGCTCCCGACTTCAGATCCCTCTTCTTCTTCCTCCTCCTCTTCCTCATCGGCCTCTTCCTCCTCTACTTCATCGCCTTCATCCTCCTGATACTCTTCGTCAACGTCTTCCTCTGACAGGTCACTCTCTCCTGGACTTTCAGGCATAGCCGGCACAACGGGCGCTGGCTTGGTTGTGGGCTTGAGAAAATCCGGCGGCAATGGAGCGCCGCTAGAAGCAGAAGTTTTGGTGGTCTTGGCTTTGGTTCCGAGGAAGTCGGGAGGCAACGGAGCAGTTTCCGGCTCCTTCGGTGTGGGCGACTTGGATGTATCGTTTGAAGAGGGCTTGCTGGAAGGAAGGGGTGCGGCTTCCGGCGCTTTGAGTTCTGTAGCTGGTGAGTATCCTGGTTCTAGAGAAGATGAACTTAAACTGAAGGCCGCCTTACTTGTAGAATCAGGTGGAAGGGGAGCCTCGGGAATCTTGGAGAGATTTCCCTTGTCCCCGTCTTCCTGCTTGATCTTGGGTGAGCCGAAGATATTCGTAGCAGGCTTTGGAGCTCCGAAAGGGTTAGCAGTGGCAGGCTTGGGTGCCCCGAAAATGCTGGTAGCTGGATTGGTGTCAGGAACACTGGTCGTAGCAGGCTTCGGGGTGCCAAAAATGTTCGAGAAACCGCCAGCAGAAGGGAGCTTCGAACCAAACAGATTCGACCCACCTGAAGGGCCTGCGGTCGACAAGAACTTGGAAGGAGCTGGAGTCGAGGTGGGAGTTGTAGACTCATTCAAGTTGCTGAACACCGGTTTGGGCTTCTCTTCGGGAGCTGGTGTGCCTGTATCCATGTCTTCGTCCTTGGACTCAGGGGCGGCAGGCTGTTTTGATGAATCATCAAGTAAGAGGCCAAATCCGCTTCCAAACATGGAACTACCTGTGCTGCCCTTGGGCTTCTCATTGTCGACAGCAGGCAAGGGATCGGCTTTGAAGGTTGTACCCAGAGTAAAAGATGAACCGCCAAAGGTGGGCTTGTCAGTCTTGGGGGGGAACGCAGTATCCGTATTCATTGAAGCTTCTGGTGCAGATGAGGTCAAGGCAGTGGCGGGCTTGGAACCGAATATGCTAGATCCGGTTGAAGAGCCGCCCATCGCTCCAAATCCACCCTTGCTCGCGAAACTGGCAAAACCGCCGGAGGCTGAAGTAGAGGCACCGCTTCCAAAAACCTTCCCAGTCGCCGGAGCTGCAGTAGCAAGCCCGGACTGCCCGAATGCTGTACCTGCGCCAGCCGTTGATCCTGAGGCCCAAGGGGAGGTCTTAGCCCCCATTCCCATCCCAGGAAGAGATGACTGGCCAAAGGCTGGAGCAGCCGGCTTGCTTCCAAAGGTGGATGCGCCAAAAGCAGGAGCAGCTGCGGCGGGCTTACCACCAAATGCAGTTGAACCAAACGCAGAAGTTGCAGACGGATTGGTGCCGGTAGCCCACGGCGAAGCTTTGGCTCCAAGAGCCGACGAGCCTCCAAAAGCAGGAGCTGGAGTTGAGGTGCTTCCGAATGCTGGAGCGCTGCTAGCAGGGGTTCCGAAGGAACTAATAGATGAGGCGGCCGGGGCCGCAGCCTGGAAAGCCGGAGCAGGAGAATCTCCAGTGACAATGCCAGGGTATGTCGTGCCCGAGCGAATGGACTCGTTGTACACAACCCACCAGGACGCCAGAACACCTTCGTTATTGAGTACCCAGAGGCCGGGTAAAGGTCCGGGAGACATATCCATCTCATCCGTCGGAATAGGCTTGTAGACCTTATCCTTACTGGAGAGATCGAGGGCTGCACCGATTGGATACGTCTCTGTTAGGTCCTCGCTCATAGGCGTTTGCGCACGCTTCGAATCGTCTGCCAGTTCGGTCGTAGTAAACACATTCGTAATCGAATCGGCGGGCTTATCCTGCGTCAAAGGAGTCTTCGAGCGCGAAAGGATCCCGATACCCTCATTGGCGGTTGACGCAACCAATAGAAGATCCGTCAGGTTGGGTGGGAAGTCCTTTAATCGAAGGAAGGTGTGGTGAGGTGCCTTTTCCATCATGAAAGGCTCGACGGGATCAGACAGCTTCTGATATGTAAAAGTGGGCGTGCCACTGGGGGGTTGCTGGCGTGTGATGACGTTGAAAACTGATGGATCTTGGCCATCGGTCTTGTTGTAAACTGCAAGGAGCACATTGTTCTCAATCCACGCGAGCGAGGCAACTGCTGGCTTGTAAGTATGATATGCTATATATAAATTTGAAAAGAAGACTAACCGTGGTAATCGCCAAGGCTGGGAGGCTTGGGGATATGTGCCGTTTCAACTCCCTCTGGTTTCATCTGGTAGATAGAACCATCGGCCATGCCAGCGACCAGTTGTTTACCCTTTGTGCTCCACGACACACAGCTAACCTGTGAGCGCAACGCCGGCCCATTTAGTCCTGATATTAGTTTGCGCTCTGCCAGATTTGCCATTAAAAGGTTGCCTTTGTCGGTCACAATGGCGCAATAGCTTGCGGTCTCTGGCATAGGATTGGGAACAAGAGCTCGCAGAGTCTCGCCGTTCGTGGAAATCTCAAAAGCCGATTTTGTCGATCCTTGGATGAGGGACTGTACGTCGTAAACTGCGAGACCGCCACCATCTTCGGCCGAAAGGATAAGGTATTGCTCGTCGGCAGTGAATGCAAGTTGGGAAATGCGAATCGGAAGAGGCACCTTGGCTTGGGGTGTGAATGATCGCACTTCGCTGTCGCCAATTCTATCCCCCTCAAATGCTTTCCGTACTGATTCGGTAGTTGCGATGTGAATAGCATCGGGGCCAGCTGCTGCTACGAGACCTTTCCGCGAGGCAATGCTAATGAGCGAGGCTGTCGACGCGGGTGGAGGAGACCACTTAGATGTCAGTTGCACCTTGGCGTCGCCAGCGATAGAGAGGAAACCAAGGCCCTGTGCGCAAGTAAAGTGAGTAATTGACGATCGGTACCGATAAAAATAAAAGAAGGGAGTAATGTTGCGTATCGTACCTCTGTCTGGATGACTTCAAGATCGCTGCCCTGCGTCAGTCCTCCTACCCCGCCAGCGGGAGCGCCCATGTTTGTTCCAAAGCCGAAGGCCATGATTGTCGCAGTGTGGTCGACCGTTGGTAAAGATAGGACTAGGTGTATGTCAAAGGCAAAGTCGATTCATTGACGAGAGGTCGTTGCCAGCAAGAAAGTGGGAGGCGCCGAGGCGAGTGCAGGGGTGGTTGCCAGGTTGCGATCAGCGACTACTAGATAAGGTAGTTTGTTGACGAAAGAGAAAAGGTGGAAGAAACCGGTGATTGGGAGAAACAAGAACGCTTCGCGAAGCGTTGTGGAAAAAAGAATTGGGAGAAGACTTGGTTAATGGGGAAGTCTGCGAATTGAAGAAAGAGCAGGGCTTCAATAGCGCGGGGTTGCGAGACCGCAGTGGTTTCTTTTTGAGGTGCCCGTCGCAGAACCGACCACAGCTCTCAAAGAAAGTTGAATGGAAGACGCGCTTGAATAGCGACCCACGATTTTTCTGCCTGCCGTGCCTGTCAACCCAAAAGACCCCTGCCGCATTCAACAGCGAATAGCGTCCCTTTTAGGTTAGCTCCAATCACGTGTGGGGGGAGCTTGGGCCAGCTCTCCGCCGATTATGGAGTCAGGCAGCATCAGTTAGCGTGTTGGCAGGAAGCTGCAGTTCGCCAGGCCGTGGCTCGTCTGGGGCTGTCGTTCAGTGGGAGAAGGCAGCTCTAGCCTCGTCATCAGCTCTCTCCAGTAACTCCCACCCACTTGCATCCCCATCGGCAAACCACCACCACGAAACATCCCACATCCCACCTCACCGAGAATCAACCCCGCCCGAACGACAGGCAATATCTCGAATTCCTTGGAAATTCCACAACACTCGAAAACCATTGTCCCCGAGATACCATCACATCTTTCACGCAATGCCTGGCTTCGACTTCTCAAACTACAATCGCAATGCTGCGTTACACGCCCGTGGTGTGCCGCTGCCCAAGGCGACCAGCACAGGAACAACCATTGTCGGGTGTATATATGATGGTGGTGTAGTGGTGAGTTACAATCATCAAGCTGAACCTAACCTCCCATCCCTAGACTAATCCCCCTTCTCCAACACAGATCGCCGCCGACACAAGAGCAACCTCAGGTCCCATCGTCGCCGACAAGAACTGCGAGAAGCTGCACTACATCTCCCCCAACATCTGGTGTGCCGGCGCCGGCACAGCAGCAGACACAGAATTTACCACAGCCATCATCAGCTCCCAGCTAGAGCTGCACTCCCTCTCCACAGGCCGCAAAGCCCGCGTCGTCACTTGCATGACCCTCCTCAAGCAGCACCTCTTCCGCTACCAGGGTCACATCGGCGCCTACCTCGTCGTGGCAGGAGTCGACCCGACCGGCACCCACCTCTTCACCGTGCACGCCCACGGCTCAACCGACAAGCTCCCCTACGTAACCATGGGCTCCGGCTCGCTGGCCGCCATGTCAGTCTTTGAGACGCAGTGGAAGGCCAAGCTCACCCAGGACGAGGCCGTGAAGCTTTGCGCAGATGCGATCGAGGCTGGTATTTGGAACGATTTGGGATCCGGAAGCAACGTGGACGTGGCGATTATTACTGCAGAAAAGACTACCCTCAAACGCAACTACATCAAGCCCAACGAGCGTACCCAGAAGCTCAAGAGCTATGTCTTCCCCAAGGGGACGACTGCCGTGCTCAACGAAAAGGTTATTCGGAAGCAGGATATTGGAAACTTTGTTACTATTCATGACCTGGCGGAAGAGACGGCTGTGGGCGGTGACAAGATGGAGGTTGACACATGAAGGAATTGAAAATGGAGTTTTGGTTTGGAATGCCGGAATGAGAATTAGACCAGAGAGGTTCACGTATGTACCATCAATACCACGAAACGATAAGGCTAGAAATTAGCCCAAGATACGAACTGGTCCAGGCGACCTCAACTAGTGCTCCTTCAATGAGATCTATGTTCTGTAGGTCGTGTATAACCTGTGAATGACGTTGATTTTCTTCGAGCCTCGTCTCAAGTATAAATACTAGTAGCAATCACCACAATGTCCAAGTCACGCAAGCATTCCAAAAGCAATCTAAAGTAAACAGTTGGCTAGATTTCGGCTCTCAGGCCCTCCACGCCAATCAAGGGATAGAATTATGTTCTTTCTAAACAGCCCTTGGTAGATAGATATTATCTCCAGTTCCAATAAAGATATAAAGGCAAGAAAGTAAAAAAAGAAGGGAAGGGGTGGTCGAAGTGTGAAACTTTGTCGGCTGTCCCAGCCGCCAAGAAGTAAAAAGTCAAAAAGAGCGAAGCCATATCTGGGAGAATATCTACACAAAGAAAAGAAAATTTGTACAACTTCAAAAACGAAGAAAAGAAAAAAAGAACAAGAATCTGTCAACAAACAGACGTTTGCATGAGATAAATCCATAGTGATCTCACATCGTCATCACTTTCCTTCCTCCCTTTTCCTCTCCTCCCCCTCCTATTTCAAACCAAAATCCTCCTTAGTTGTTTCCCCGTCCTTGGAGATATAATACCACACCCCATACGTACAACATTGGATGTATACACTGCAAACTTTTCTTTTTCCTCCCTCCCACCTTTTGATGTTTTTCCACCGCCCCCGCCCCTAATTTTCGAATCCCAAATCCACCGAGTAAAAATGGTAGCAACGACGTAAAAAAAGTGAAAAATATATATATATATATGGGGAAAGCAAAAGCACTGAGCAGTTGCCCTTATGTGGGGCCCCGGGGAATATGAGAAACGAAGAGAATCCGGAAAATCCAAACCCAATATCGAGAAAAATGCCAGAGATGATTCCATTTGAGGAAATGTCGAGGCCAGGGGAACACCAATTTTAAAGGCGCAGAGATAGGAAATAACGCTATAACTCCAAGGAACTCCGGAAACAATGGGGGTATGATGATGATGTTGGTAAAATGTGAATGTTTATGCTGTATGCTGTCATAATCGTGAAGGCGTGGAAAAAGAAAGAAAAAAGTAGGGGAGGTGGCGGTATTGGTGGTAGTGGTGGCGGGGGTTAAGTTTGCTGCTGCTGCTGCCCGTTCTATGAATGGGTCTTCCGGCTGAAAATGCTTTTCCTAGCTCTGGATTTTGGCCTGGCCTTTTCAGAGTCCTTGGGATCCTCGCTATACTTGGCTTTGTGTATCCTGGACATTGTTAGGGCCTATTCACTCAAGCGTTCCACACAGAGGGACATACCAGCTATTTCCCACCATGCTCATGCCTTTAGCCTCAGCCTCACGGTAATATTTGGCACTTTTCTTGAGGTCCTTCTTACACCCGATACCCTGGGCATAGCAGAAGCCGGTCTCAGCAAGTGCATCGACATCACCCCAGGCTGTACAATCTGTTAGTAAATTGACGGTCAAGTATCGAGGGCCCAACTTACCAGCAGCGATCTCAAAGCATTTCAAGGCCAGAGCCTTGTCCTGGTCAATCCCCCATCCGTTCATGTGACTTACGCCCAACTCATAAACACCAAGAGCAAACTGAGCCTTGTGCGTCTTGCGCTCGGCGACATCGACCCGTTGGCCCTCTTTGATGTGCTCCTCGTCGTCTTTTACCTCCAAGCTCGCACATTCAACGGCTTTCCGAAGCCAATCGACGCCTTCTTTCGGGTTTGGGCGCATTCCCCAGCCATGACGGCAGGCGAGGGCATACAAAAGCATACCAGTAGGGTGGTTTTGCTTTGCTGCGTGCCGAAGGTGCCATGTCGACTCTTGTAACGAGCCGTTCTCATGAAGGTCAATGGCTTTTGTCACATGCTCTTCCGCCGATAGCTCGGTCATAGTAGGAGCACCGGAGTTCTGAGAACGGACATCCTTGATAGTGCTCGCAGAGTCGCTGGTAGTACCGGATACCGATGTTTTGCGCGTCTCCAAATCGTGCGACGAAAAAGGAGCGCGTCCTCTTCGTGATTCGCTTGAAACGCGAGCGCTTTCTCTTGATGGCCGGGGTTGATCGGAAGACTCCTGAACAGCCCTGAAAAGTTCAGTGCTTAGCTTGCTCGGCTCTTGGGAAGGGCGAGAACCGCTGGCGACCTGGGGTTCCGCAGAACTAGGTGGCCTAGTCGGAGGGGATGGTGGTGGTTGATAAGCTTGAAAATTGGTGTTATAAGAGGTCTGCTGGGCTTGCGGGTCGATGGGTTGTTCCCAAGAGAATCGCGCCGGAGTTGGCTTGGGATTCGGAATGATGACTGAATCACGTTGGAGAGCCTTGCCACGAGGCAAGTTGTAAGTCGGCTTCGCGTTGGAGGACCCATCTTCAGCATTGCCATCATGGAACCCATCGCCTGTCATGCTGATGGGTGTAGTTGCGGAATCATCGGCAAAAAGGAACGAGGCATGGCTGTCTGATGAAGCTTGCCGTGCAGGCGAATCGAAGCTGGGAGTCCCAGATCTGCTTAGCGGTCTGGAAAAGTTGAAAGATGGGCGGGGCAGTCCAGAAATATCAGACCCAATAGAAGGAGATCGCTGGTATGGGGCAAAGCTCGGGGACATGATGCTGCTGCTAGTGGAAAGCTTTCGAGAACCTTGCGAGTGAAATGACGTTCCTAACGTGCTAGCCCCTTCCTCATCAGTAGTATCAAGCTGCGCAGACATCAGGCTAGATGACCGCTTGGTAAACAGTGGTCGAGGAGGGATAAGGCCCGCGGCATCGAACGACTTCTGCTTGATAATTCGCTCGGGGGAGCTGGTAATGGAACGAGTTGGTCCAGGTGAGTTTAGTGGTATGCTATCATGCGTAGTTGACCTAGACAGCTTTCCGACCGGGGCAGGACTGTCATGTGTAGTGGACCTTGACAACTTCTCGGCGGGAGCATAGCTATCATGTGTAGTTGTTCTTGACAACTTTTCTTGAGGAGGGTTGCTTTCGATCGGTCCCGGAGATTGTTCTCTTCGCGCCCCAACCCCGAAGAAACCCTCACCTTCGCCCTCATTGATTTCGTCTCTCAGCTCTTTCAAATCCTTCAAGCTCCTGTTGTCCCCCTGGTTCCTTTTCAATGAGTCCATGTTCGGCATGGTAGGTACTGGAATGGACTCGTCTGGAGTTGGCGGGATACGACTCATGCGAGGATGCACCGAAACCGGGCGGTTAGAGACGTCATCTTCGACTTCAGGCTTGAAGCCGGACGCCGGAGCGGAGCTAGCACTTTGTTGGTGATAGTCATCCTCGGAAGCAGAATCGTGCGACAAGGACCGGAAGTAATCCGATCTTGCCTGCACAATCAAGGGGCTGTCGGTAGTCAATGGCGGAAGGCGGCTCATGCGACGTCCTGTTTTTGCACTCTCCTGCAGCTGCTTTGCCAGCAGTCTGCTCTGCAAAGCGAAGGCGTCGAGAGGCGAAAGCTCGGGGGGGATCTCGCCAGCGATATGAAGACGAGGGGACCGCAGCGGGCGGGAAACGGATGCCTGGGATTTGGACCTCAGGTCCAGAAACTCTGGTCGGTTTGGTGTAGGCGACATCGTGATTTCTTCGATTGTGTTGATGTTGAGAAACAGCACTTCCTCATGTGTAGTTGTCGATAATAGAATAAGCCGCCTGGAAGCTGGTGGGTTTTAAGGCGGCACGGCGGGGCTCGTTGAGCAACACGAGAAACTTTAATCTCAGCGGCGGGCGATGTAGCGCGAGTAAAGACGTCAGGGGCGACAGAATCGACAAGAGATGGATATATTTCGTTCAAGGCGCATAAAGTATGAGGTCAACTCTGGCCACCCAACCGGCCAAACAAAAGCGGGTGTGCAACTCGAATCATGCGGATCGGCCCAAAGATGCGATGGGTAGGATGGGTAAATCGATCCCTCTTCGAAACACTTGTCGAATCTCCCGAGAAGGGGGAAGGTTTCAACCTCGGCGCCTGTTATGTCGCTGGGAGAATAACAATTGCAAATTGCAAGTCGGGGGAATGCGGATTTTGAGAATGTTGTGGGCTGCGAGAAAGTCGGCCAAGACCCTTGGACACCCCGTTCCGAATTGTCGAGGCCAAATAAAATCGTCGATACTGCTGCACAAGCTAAGAGACCTGTGACTGTGACAAACGAAGCCTTGGTCAATTGTTAGCAGGCATGGTGTGGTTTTGGTTGCCGTGGATTTTGTCGGGATGGCTGTTTACGTCAAGCAGTCGGATGGGGTGTGGGAGGAGATCGGGAAAGGGGACGAGATAGTATTGTGTAGGTTGGAGGAGGTTTACAGAAATTGGCCAAAGGCGTCACTTGGATTCTCCCAGGCCGAGGAAGGGGGAGAGACACACCTCACAGGGGGAACAGGACCCGCGAACGGGGAGTGGATTAGCGGAAAGTCAACTGGTGAACCCACATGAATTTGCTTCTGGCCCCCGTACCTAGATTGGTTTAGCCTTTCAATGGTGTTCCAAAAGAGTACCGAGCTAAACCTATCAAGGCTAGACTAGACGCGGGTGTCCCTGAGCTCAGACGGCGACAGCGTAACGGTGCTGCTGTGTGATGCCAGCCCAAACCTGGCCCCGTAAAATATGGGGTGCAGCAACACGGTGATGCGCTTTCCCCTTTTCCAGAAGACAGGAACTCGTGGACATGTTTCCGTCCATCCACAATTCTCCAAAAAAAAAATCATCCCAAATTTTTATCTTCCCACTCGCATGCATTTACCTCAAATAGCCCTTAATGATTCTTGATGGTCCATGTACATACAATTCCAACGCAGTGGAAATGCAAGCTCCGCCCAGTGCTCCTAATAATACCCCGAGACCACACATCTCGTTTGTTGAATATTGATATTTCAGTGATTGAGCTTCATAGCATGAGCGGGTCCAGTCCAAGCAAGACGCCGGGTTGGGTCCGTTTGGCTGCGACGGTCGGTGCCGCAAAATTTGGACCCTTGAGATGCGAAATCACGGCAAAGCGAGAAATTACAATACACCCCTCACCTCATCACCAGCAGCACTCTTTGCAGGTTTTAGCAAGCGGCGGTGGCTGCCGATCCAACAACACAAGCTTTTACACAAGGTCGCCCATGGTTCCCGAAATTGTCGTTTATCTGCCGGATTGCTTCTGTGGGCCCTTTCGTTCTTTCTAGCGTCGAGCCATCTTTCTCGATTCTGGAGAACATCATTTCTGGACATCACTCGGCGAGTAACAATAGCTCGTCTTGACTCTAATGTCCACTCCGTTTCCTTTGCTGTGCCGTTTTGGAGGAAGGGATCATGAGGAAGAACATGGCTGGCTGGCTTGTCAGTCTGTCCTGGCTGGCCCGGAGCAAAAATTACCTAATAAGGACTGAGACAGCGAGTCTGGCCAATAACAAGACAGATATTCCTTGATTGTTCTGATCAACTTCCAACTTCTCATTCACGCAGCTTCAGCTCGTCTGCAGCCAAGAAGCACTTCCAGGTTGGAAGATTTCATGATATCATTTCGTGCCGGTCCTACTCTTGTACAACCTGGAATGCAATGAAAAAAAAAATTGAAAAAAAATAAATAAAAGAAGATGGGTTGAACTTTGGGAAAGCATGCGCCAAGACAGGGTTCTCTTTATTTTTCCAATTTCTCCACGATCACCCAAGCAAATCCCCCACAACACAGATTTCGTGGCCCGCGACCTGCATGTTGTTGTGTGCATGTGCATGTCATTTGGTGGCGGCCCCAAGTTCGGCCAATTGCTGCGACGAATCTCAGACATGCATGGCCTCTGGGGGGTCTCAACACCATCAAAACTTGTTCCCTGGTAGACTATGCCATAGTCTAGAAAGCGGGCCTACTGATTTTGGTTCCAAAGCTTCCAGAATGAGCCCACAATCTTACCATCTATTACATCGCCAGATTTTGACAACCTGTGGATCTCTTGAACTATTTACAGCCAGCTAGATAGTGACTTGTTTTACCCAGACATCAACTGGAAAGTTCCGATGTTGCCATCAAGAAAAACGTTACACCGACGTGATCACCGAAAAACCAAATATTTCTCCGTATCTACACATGAACTGGTTACATCGGCAACATCGGCCACGGTCCAGAACCCGGAGACTAATTGTAAAGGTAGCACAAAAGGCGTAGTACATATATTAAATCACGGAGTGCAATTTCCCTGGCTTCTCAACCGAATCAAGATTTTCTGGAAGAGGCGAATTTGCAACCCATATGTCGAATTCTTGAGTGGAGTGTGTACTTCTGAAAGCAGGAAAATAATGAAGCAAACCATCACATCTACCGCGAGCTGAAGCCCCTGAAGTGTGCCCGAAAATGCGACACAGTATACACATTATATGTAGGTTGTAAATCAAGCAGGAAATTTTAGTCTCGGGATACCCATCTAGAATGCCAGTCGTCGGTTCCTATTGAGACTTCGTCTCGAGTTAACTGTAAATACCCAGAGGCATCTAAGTGTAGAGAAAGCAAACGAAGACAATATCAATCTTGCTCTACTATTTAGGGTGTCTATACCTCGTAGGTATCCGGAAAGCACAGCGCAAGATATTACACCGCATTGAAGCCCCGCCTCCCAAAAAAAAAAAAAAAAAAAGAAAAAAAGACCTGTACATTTCCTCCTCTAGATCCCCAAGTTACCATCTCGCAATTCCTTCTTTACCAACCCAGCAAATGTATAGCATACCCCCCCCCCCCCAATCTCCTCCTACTCCTTCCCATCCACCTCCATCCTCTCAGGTTCCCCCTCCTCCACCTTACTCTTCTCAACCATCCTCCCCAAAACCCTCCTAACCTCCCTCACAACCCCTCTAACATCCTGCCCCTCCATATCACCCAGCATCCTCAAAATCTCACTACTAACCGTCCGCCTAACCCACCCCTTCCACTCATTCAACGCCCACAGTCCCCTCGTATACTGATCCAGCCTGTTCTTTTCCGCATCCCTTCTCTCCGCCCATTTACTTCTCTGTTCTTCCGTCACTAGTCCCTTCTCCTCCGCATCCTTCTCCATCGCTCCGTTAGGTATCCATTCCGTCCACTCGTTCTGTCCTCTGGGGTTGTGTATAGTCCGCACTCTGGCTCGTTGTTGCTCGGTGGCGAGGTACTCAGTCAACAACCATGGGTGAAACTGGAAGAGCGTGGTTTGCTGTGGGCGCGTCACAAAGGTCTCCCCAAAGACATTGATCCCGCACAGCGTGGCTTGCGCCATCGCTAAAGCATACCAGTTTGTCCATTCGTTGTGGTACCGCAACAGGACGGGGTCGTTGGACCGGGCGTGCTTGAACAGAGCAGGAGGGGCAGGGCGGGAGGAAACAACACGAGGAGGCCAGACGAGTTGTTTCGGAGGGGGGGGATTGTTGGTGCTGTATGTTGGAGTGGGGGTGTGGGGACGAGAAGAGGAGGTTTCCGCCGCCGCTGCTGCCGTGGGGTGGTCCGGAATACCAGAGGTGGCAGATGGGGATGAAGAGGATGGGCTGCCCGTATTAGCTTGGGTCGCTGCGTCTGCGGTCGTCGCTTTCTCTTTCTTGGAGGATGACGACGAGCCCGGCAAAAGCGGACCAAAGATGCTTCTCATTTTTGAAGGCATTTTTTGGATGGTTGATATGGTTCTCGGTCGGTAAGCTCGGTTGTGGAATAGTGAAATGTTTTTGCGATGCGGGACTCCGGCGACCTTGTGAGATGTTGTAAGTGATTTGCTCGGTCAGCAACGGAAAGGTGCATGCGTACCACTGAGATAATTTTTATTCTTATCCTCGCCAGTCGGTAACTCAATACCGAATTCCGGATCCAATTGACGTCTAGAAACTCAATTGTGAGTTGAGGCACGCAAACGGGAATCGAATTGTTGCTGATTTAGGAATTGATTTCGTCGAGCAAACAACCACTGGAATGGTAAAACCAAGAAGTCGAATTCAGACGAAAGCAGATTGTGCAAAATAAAGAAAAGTATGAATAGGTAAATAACGAATATAAAAAAAATTTGTTGTTTTTCCTAACAAACCGTTAACGCCCGGTCCAATGCTTTTAAGGTAAAATACCTATAATATACTGCAAGGCAAGTACACAATCCATCCATCCTCGCCCAAACTATCACTTAAACACATCCGTCATATATCTACAGCCACCAAAAAAAAAAAAAAAAAAAAAAAAAAAAAGAAAAGAAAAGAGAAAAATTTTCTCCATTCTCCCTCTTGCGCTTTCTTAAAGATCCTTGGATCTCATCTTCTTCAATCTAACGCCTCCCTCGAACAAAGCACGATCAACGGCAGCGGCCACAGTCAAGGTACCGCCGACAATGGCGCACAACCCAGCAATGAAGCCCAAGAACGATTTTGATCTCTCCTCCTTGTTAATAACCTTCATGGGTGAGATGTCCTAATTCACATGTCAGCCTCAGTTTCGCACAATCAAAGGAGACGGGGAGCTTACATAGGAGAAGAAAACACCGGGAATGCCGCCCTTGGAGTGAAGACGCTCCTGATGACCCTCTGCGCGGTCATCACCACCAGCAAGACTGCGCTTATGGCTGGTGACCGAGTACTGGTGAGTCTCAACACTGCCATCGCCGGAAGCTCCGAATGAACCAAGCTCGGCATGGTGCTGATCCTGGAAACCCTGGAAGGTCTTCTCCCATCCGAGAGGGAGATAAGAAGTCGGCACGATCTTGATAAAATACATGAAGTTGTAGTTGGTGTCATCCGTCTCCTGCGCGGTACCATCCAAGGGGTTCAGGTGATGGTTAGTCCAGGGCATCTGCTTCTTGCCAAGCTTCTTGGTAATATGCTCAGGCAGCTGAGGGCCGAAGCGCAGGTGGTGGACGGTATGAGTGAAGGTGTGCTTGACAGGGGTGTCCCAGTAGTTCTTGAGGTCGTGGACGTGCATGTTTCCGTTGCTAAAACTCTTGCCGGGAGCAATGTGGAAGTTACCCACAACCTTGTTTACGCGCACACCACCCTCGATGCGGCATCCCTCGTTGCGCTGCTCGTCCAGCTTCTCAGCGTAATGTTCGCGCTCGCACTGCTCAATGCCCTCTCCCCTACCAAAGGCCCATGCTGCCTGTGCGTATGCTTCCTTGACCTCTTCACAAGTTTGGCAGCACCCGGGCTTCTGCGCGTTGGATGGAGGGTTGGCGCCATAGCAGGGACCGCAGTAGTTTGGATCCATGTGGAAAGCCGCCTCATCCCGCGAATGCAGGTCCAACGCCTTGGAGTCAATGTCACCTCCACCTTCGCTCAGCGGCCGCAGTCTCGTCTTCGCAACACCGTGCTGGACGCCATGTTGTTGTTCGCCGGAGACATCCATCACATCGAGTGTCAGCAGCTCGCAAGGGATTCGGGGGAAGGAGATGTTGAGATGAATCTCCATGCGCTCGCCTGTATGCCATGTTTGTCAGCCTCCATGATCCTGTTCCATTGAGAAATTCGGATGCGCACCTCTCCCCTTGTCAACCACCAGCTCTGGGTGGATGATTACCCTGCGGTAGTCTGCCCATTCTCCCCACGAAAGGAAGAAGACGACAATCAGAGACACAATGGTCACGATGCCGCCGGATGTCGTCCTGATCCTCGCATCCTCGACCGTCTTGGTGAAGGCATCGAGCTTCGTAAATCTCGATTTCGCAGGCATCTTGGCTCTTCGCGCGCAACGGCAGCGCTACTCCAGGCACGAAGAGCTATGTCAATGGTTCCACACCGCGGGGCTCTCCCTTTGTTGAAGAATATCTACCCGACGGGGGGGGGATTTGATTCTGGAATTGTAGGTGCAATTGGATTCGTCAAAAAAGAAATGGCATCAATTGGAACATGGAAGGAATCCGAAAATCTCTTTTGCGGCAGAGTTGAGCGCCTCGAGGCTGGCCCACGATCAATGCATCAAACAGACAGACAGCTGCTCTTGTTACAGCTAAAAAGTTAAGGCCACCTTACGAATCGGCTGGCGGCGGCGGCGCATTTACATCCCAGCTCCCGAATGGAACCCCTGCTGCGATTGGCCCACTACTTCAATGGTAAAACGCACTGGCCGTCCAGCGGGGCATTTTCAGGGACCACCACCATCGAACCCGAACAACGTGGGAGGTAGACATGTGAATTCAGCCTTGGGGTAGGTCTTGTTTCTCCAATCGCCCAACTTAGTCATTAAGGAAGGGCAGAATCTGTACGACAGTTTCTTCAAGCTTTGTATACATGTCATTATATGTAAACCATCGCCCCGAAAATCCGGATTCGTCGGGGATCATTCGCAAACCACCACCTTCCTCAATGGGGTTATGACACACACGTCCTCGCCGGCATGTACCGCCGACGTGTGTTATCATCTTTGATCTGCTGTTGCCTTTGCCTCCCTCTATCTACACTGCGCCTCATATATACGTTGGCTAAATCGATGGTTTATTGACTCAGTTCGGCCAGCACTTATCTCTCAGTGTTCAACAGTTAGATAAAACCCCCGGATATCTTTCCCAACTCCTGCTCATAGTGAGATCCCAATATCACCCCCTTCAAAGTCAAAATGACATCCTCATCATACTCTCCATCGGTTTCCACCACCACCACAATCATCTCCTTCCCCACCCCAATAATCACAACCCCCAACTTCCAAATCCGTGCCTACCATGACTCCGACATCACACCCTGCACCGAAGCTCTGAACTCCAATGCCTCCTTAATCGCAAAGTACATGCGCAACACCTTTCCCAACCCCGCCACCACCCCCGGAACAAGACACTGGATCAAGATCTGCACGACATGCACCATCCCTCCCAACCACCCAAGCGGAACCCTAATCAACTATGCCATTGTCTCTGGCGATGAATTCATCGGCTCGATCGGTTTCAAGCCTATGCCAGATATTGAGTCCCGCACTTTCGAAATCGGGTACTGGATCCGTTATGAATCCTGGGGCAAAGGGATTATGACTGCTGCTGTTCGCAAATTCGTGAGATGGGCCTTCGAGACGTTTCCTGACTTGGAGAGGATCGAAGCTCAGGTGTTTGACGATAATGAGGCGAGCGTCAAGGTATTGACAAAAGCTGGCCTTTTATATGAGGGAACGAGGAGGAAGGCTGGCTACAAACCGTCGTTAGGCGGCGCGTTTGATATTAGGATGTTTGGCGTGACGAGGGATGATGTTTTGGGTCATGAGAAGAGGGAGTAGAGCATAGTCAGCAGCAAGTGGGTTGCTTCTAGATGGATTAGGAATTCGCTTGCTGTTATTGTTTTCATATACCAAAGTTGCTAATCAACGCAAATATATATACCCGCTTCTGTCAAGTTATTCATGCCTTGAGCCTTTCACTTCCCGCAACATCGTCCTGCGCGTCCTTAACCAAGAAGCTGTTTGTTCCCCCTCGTTAGCATCTTCATACCTCTCTAAAACGTTTGGTAATACCCCAAACTTACTTGTAAAACAAAACCGCCGGCCCAATGGTACCAGCATGCCACAAACTATGCGCATCCAACATCCCACCCAACGGCGCAAAATCCAACAGTTCCAAACCCATGGCCATCAAAACCCAAGCGACAACCATGCCAGGCCACGTAGCCCACAGCCTCCCGCTCTTCCGGTACTGCTTCCAACTGAACCAACTCCACAGCAAATGCTGAACGGCGCCGCAAGCAACGTTGGCACCCATATTATACCCGTAATCCCATCTCCAAAACTTCAAGTAACAAACGTGCGCCACGTACATACCCAAACACAGCACGCTCCACAGTCTCAAGATGCTCCTCTTCCTAGGCGTCTTCTTGTAGAGTTCAAAAACCCTAATGGGCGTATAGTAAAGTCCGTACAGCACGTTCCCGCCCGCCGCGAGATAGTCCAGCTCTTCGGTGACTCTAAAGTCTCTCGTGTGGAAGACGGCGCTGAAAAACCAACTCGCCATCCCTACGTATGCCAAGCCGATGTAGAAGGGTCTCATGCCGTAGCGGGCTGGGATGTGCGGGAGTACTTTATTATATAGGCCGTCGTAGTGCGCGTAAAAGTTTCCGAGGGAGAAGAGGACCGAAAATGGTTCTTGCATGCCCAGGAAGCGATGGAAGGGCCATTTCCCGTGGAATTGTACTACGGGTTCGGGGGGAGAGGAGGCAAGTCGGCGGGAGGTGATGATGTGTTGGCAGGTGTGGTCGCATTCGGCGGGACAGGTCCAAAGGAGGAGACGGCGGTGGAGGGCTGAAAAAATAACATGAAAATTAATAAGAGAGGAAAGGGGCTGGAGAGTGGAAAGAGGGCCGCACGGATTGGTGTTTGGTGATTTGGGTCTGGACCGCAGTTTTCGACTTTGCATATCTAGAGTTAAAAGTATAAAGTCAATTTTGCCGAGTCCGTGTGATTATCGTGCATTGCAAGTGAGTTTGAGCTCACCTCCACGCATTGATGAAACTCGGGCAACCGATCACCAATCGACGCCGCAGCCGGTTTGGAAAAGAGTAATACTCCCAACACCATAAACAAAAGAACACATGATGATGGTATTGAGAAACGAAACCTCCTACACCTCCCCATCGTGTTTGTGTGTCTGTCTGTTGTTGTATTTCCAACAAAAGTCCAAAAAGTACAAGAAAAGGGGAAACGCGGTGACGAGGGGAAGCCAGTATGTTAAAAAAAAAAAAAAAAAAAAAAAAAAAAACCAAGAAAGAGAGACGCGTTTGGCGGCGTCAGTAAACGCAACGACGTGACGGGGCCGACCCCACACCACCACCCATCAAAATCCAGCGGCCCGAAGTGTGGGGAGCCACGATGTTTGGCATCTGGAGATCTCCCAACCCACCGGTTATCCATCCACACCCACACCCCCTTCCATCACCAGGGGTTCTCCCTGGGAAAACACTACTGCATGTTCTGGGGTATTGCCGATTAAGACATCCTTCATCACGCGCATCATGCCGATGCTTATCAACTAACTATTTTCGTCACATCGAGGGCGACATGGGATTCATACTTTGTGCATCCTTTGCTCAACACCGCCATACCTCAATTATCACGGGATTCATCTCTCAAAAAAAAATTCGGCAAGCCAAAATCGATTCAGCGAAAAACTAAATTTACAAGGCAATATATATATCACCATCGTCAAAAATTATATCTGTCTCTCCCAGTCCAAGACGAAGCCGAGGAGAGACTTGAAGTCAAAAAAAACATCCATGTACGTCAAAACCCATTCCGTCCATATCCATCCATATGTCTCTCATCCATCAAGAGAGTTTAAGGCCCAACTCCATCCATTCCATACCAAAATATAACAGAATTAACCCTCCACCCGCGTGCCGGCTTTCTCACCAATCCTGAGATAAAAGCCCCCATCACACCAAAAAAAAAAAAACTAAAAAAAAAAGCTCCAACCCCGCCGTCCGAAAACAAATCAATCAACATGCTATCCCATGCTTCTCGCTTTTTTGGTCTGGATCCAAAACTCCAATCTATATGATGGAGAAAATGTTCAAAAAATATGTATATCATCGCCAACCGCCCACCAATAAACCCCATCAATGGGTACTGAACCAATAAATATGGGTAAGTTGAGAGTCCCCACAAGATAAAACCCCCCACCCAAGAATCACTTCGTTCTGAAGTGGTAGTCATATCCATCGTCATAAATAGCTTCGTCAAAGATATAAGAAGAAATCCGTCGAGGTGTACGTGTGTGTTGTGCAAAAGAAAAGAACCTGGAAGGTATGAAAGAGCGTCGCGCCGAGTAAATGCTCCTCGCTCTCTGAGGACACCCAAAATCCCAACCGACACCAAGAAGATATGAACAAAACTCCAGGATGACTATATGCTCAATCCGAGTCATCAAAGCGATGCGGGGGTATCTCCTTTTACTCCGAACCATCATGATAGGTATTCCGTCTCATAAACGCTCATCGTGGAGTGTAGAAAGTCGTCACATGTTTGTCGTCATAAGCCGCCCTTGTTGTTGACGCGGGGCAACGGAGCTTTAAATAAAGTAAAGGCCGGCCCAAGTGAGAACATATACAAAGAAGTAAAATCAATCCCAGAAGAATATAAAAATCCGGGCAAATTCGAAGAATCAAAATGCGACTGAGGGTATACGGTTACAGCGGGGACTGTGACCGACGGCGAGCCTCGCGTTGTCTGAGCTCCTTGAGGCGTTGATCGATGTAAGCCAAGCGACCGGCGAGGTTAGAACGTGGTGGTGCTGCGCTTGAATCAGTTGAAAGTTGTTGAATAGTCGAGAACGGCCGGCCGAGCATTCCAAGGTCGACGCTGGCATTATTGGCGCGGTGCATCCTGTTGGGGAAGCTAAAGCTTGAACGTTTAATCGAAAAAGGGGATCCGAGCCTCCTCGGGGGTGGAGGTGGGGGCATGGCAGGTGCCTCCAATCGTGCGCCAACATCAGGCATGCTGGTAGATGATGACAAAGTTGGGACTGGCGGAATTCTTGGAATAAAGAGTTCATCGTAACGGTTGGATGTCGTAGAGCTGAAGTCCGTTGCTGTGTCCATCTCGGAGCTCTGGCTGCCATTGGAGCTCTGGTCAAGCCAGAAGTCGTGACCAATGCTGGGTCTGCCGCGAAGAACTCCAGATTGGGTGTGCCGTCGCTTTTGTGTCCCAGATCTGCTGAGCTTAACAGGCGATTGAAGGGCCTTGCGAGAGCCCAGTGTCTGGGTTTGTCTGCGAGGCATTGGTCCATTGAAGCCAAGTGCCGCCACGAGAGATCCCGAAGAGCTCGGACCATAGCTTTTGGCGCCAAAGGGCGACCCCAGACGCCGCCTTTCAGCAAACGAAGGCTCGCCCTCGAACCCGTCAAGTGTAGGCGCCATAATAGGAAATGGTTCAGCAAGAGGGAACGGCTCAGCGAGGGGGAATGGCTCGGCAGGGGGTGATGGCGCTCGCTCCACAGGTTCTGGAATGAGTTCCGGGCTCGACCCGGTAAGTTGAGCCAAGGGGCCGTTTGGTTGCATGCTGTCTGCGGTGCTTAAAGCCAGCGACATGGACATGTCCTGGGTCGCGAACGGAACTGGAGAGCGCGCAGGTGTTGATCGCCGATTCCAATGGCGGGCGGCGGCTTGGCTAAAGGGTGTGTTGCCTCTTGGCGCAAACCGGTAGTTCGTGACTTTGGATGCCGCCTTCAACTTGCAAAGCTCGCGAAGGTGAGCGCGGGTGGCGGCGCAAGTGTGAGGCCACTCAATGAAGGCGCCTGGATTTTCTGCAGTTGGTGTGGTACTCCCGCTTTTCTTGCCCTCGCCAACGGTGGCTGATTTTGCCAAAGCTTTGGATCCCTTCCAACTTCTTTTAGCTACGCGCGAAACCCGAAGACAGACCCCGTGTGGCGGGATGCAGCTCTTGCCCATGCCGAATGGTGTTACCTTGGGGTCCTGCAGGTACAACACAAAAGTGGACCACAAATGATCACTCATGGCTTTTGTCCACGGTGCCTTCCTCGTTTTCCCTGCTTTCCCCTTGGGATGCCGCGACTCTGGCTCCTCTGCAGAATTGGGGATAGGGATCTCCTTGAAATCTGCTATAGGGCTTGCGCAATTGTCGTCATCCGAGACCATGGAGAAGCGGCTGAACAGAGAGGCGCTGGTTAGGGTCGACCTTGACGTTGAAGGTCTGCTGGATTCATAATCTGGCTCTGGCGTCGATTCTGCGCTGCTGAAGGTCGACCCAAGTCTCCAATTTGGATACTGCGCAGGCGATAAAGCTGGTACAAAGTCGGGAATGGGAGTCTTTGGGGGGGAGAATGTTCTTCCTCCCGGCTGGAGTAAGTTCGAGTCAAGCTCCTCAACCTGACGGCGTGACGGGAAGGAATCAAAGCTCCCTCCCATGGCAAAGTCGAGAGGCTCGGGTGAAGGCTCCTCAATGCTCGGTATTGGAACATCGGCAGCGGCAACTGAAGCCAAAAAATGCTGGGTTGGTGCAGTGAGTTGGTGAGAGACAACGCGCCTCTTAAGCCTCAGGCGCGGCTTTGGTGGTGAAGGGATCTGAGCCTCATTGTCTTCCTGCTGGAAGAACGGCTCCGGAGTCTTGGGTTCGTCGTGACCGGAATACCTGAAACCCCGGGGAAGGGTTGCAGAACCGGAATGTGTATTCATTTTGTCTTGGGATTGGAATGTTGGGGCGTCATGAGGTGGCAAAAATGGGAGGATTAGGGTAAGGAGAACCAAAAGAAAGCACAGTATTGTCTCTTACAAGACAGCCAGCTAGTGTCTCCAAGTGTCAAACACCCGCTGAGAGCTCGCTATAGGGATAAGGCGTGTTGAGAATATTTGAATGCGCCTTGTGGCTGGGAGGTGATTTAGGGGGTGGTGCCGGCGGCTTGGGAACAGCCAAAATAAGATGGCTGGTGGGCAATTTCCAAGGCAAGGTCTGAGCAACTTCAATACCGGGGACCAAGAACAGCCGCACTATCCGGGTTTGACTGACATAAACAAATGCCAGAATAAGGAGATAATCCTTGGAGGATTTTCAAAATAAAGAAGAAAAGAAATAGATGGGGTGGTGAGTCGTCAGTCAGGGGAAACCAAAAAGGGGCGTGATCGCAGTTCCGTGTGTGTTATCGTGTGCCATGTGCCGAGTAGTAGTAGGTTGTCCTTGTCTTCCGGGAATTCGTGATAGTCGTTATGGAAAGTAAGTAAAAGCACCAGAGACCCTGCGCCGAGCGCGACCGGCCGTCAATTAGGTCGCCAAAAGGAGTGACTGCGCAGGAAAAGGAAAGGGGGGAGGAGACAGAACTACGAGGACGGGGTAGTTGGGAATATGTAACGGCGCTGGAGGACCCTTGGGATGTGGACGAAGAACAGGAGAAAGCGCCTAGGGCGAGGGGCAGGGTAGCTTTGGGGGGAGAGGGGGTGTGCCGTAGACCCTTGAATTGGTCTGCCCGACAAGGTCTTCGCTGGGACCCTGCACTGTTGTATCCACACCTCGAGTCGAGCAACGTTCCAGGATGTTTGTGGGGCAACTATCCGTATAAAAATGTACAACACGCAGATTGTGTAGGTATCTTTTTCGGCTCGCCTGATGGATGGATGTTGCTGATTCTAACCGACTGGTCAGGTTCCCCAAGCAGCTTGTGATGGTTATGACAAACCAATCGGGGTCGGAAGAATAAAGAGCTGACAGCTATGAAGCTTTGCAACAACAAAGGGACAGTACTTCGTACTTCGTACAGACATGCGCCGTTGATGCGGGGGTGCCAGTGGCTGTTGAAGAGAGGGTCCAGGTCCCGCAAAGTCGCAAGCATCCAGCTTTGGCTTGTAAGTCGAGAGAGCTGGGGTAGTTGCTGCTGCTGTCACCAGGTACGAAGCACCCCAAGGGGCCAAGCTGCGGTTGATGCTGCACAATGCAAGCTGTCGTGGAATCGTGGGCCACTTGTGGAGCCCAGACAGACAGGGCAACCAAGCACAGGCAGGGCAATGGATTGACAACAATTGTTGGGCAGCGGGATGGGTATTATGGGCAGGATGTGGATGTGTCCGATGCGGATGCAACGCGTCGACGAAGGAAAAGCAGCGCGATCGGTTGGTCAGAGCCTGTGTCGAATTCCGATGGCGCGTGTTTTTCTTTCAGAGGAACTATTCCGCTTCGAGGGTTTTCCAACGGTGCGTCGATGCACCAGATGCACCACTGCACCCAAAATGCAGCGCTGCGGACCAGTCAAAGATGGCTTGCACTGGCTTGCTTGGGCGCAACGTGGGCGAGTGGGGTTGGAGTGACAAGCTGTGGAGCACCGAAACAGGCGATTTTCGACATGCAGGTTTGCGATTCGCAAGCACGCGTCGCGCAACAAAAGGGATCGAGGCGAGAGAGAATTCGAGAGGCTGGTGGAATTTCGTGTCGACCGGAAAGCTGTCTGTTGTTGCATGCAGATGCAAGCGAAGCTCGGTGCTGTAGTGTGGACCAAGGAGAATCTCAGTCTGGGACGTTGAGGGTTAAAGACTCGAGAAACTCGAAAATTGCAATCACAATCATTGATTCATCCAGCACCCATGGATCCGTCTACGGAATTACTCCGGCCGGCTCTTCCTCAGTTTCAGGAAACAATACGGAACAACAGACTCAAATATCTGGTTGTTTTGGGAGAGAAAGTGGGAGGATGGTGTGGCCAAATGAGAGGGGGTTCGAGGGGGAAACTGGGATGTGGGACGCGTTTTTTCGCGTATCGACGACACGTCCTTGGCTTGTTTAAGTGGTTCGTTTCTTGTGTTCCCACCAACTCCTCCACTCTCAACACCTCAAGAATCAACATCTCAAGAACCTTCACCTGAATCGGTTTTTACCATGCATGGAGATCTAAACAAGGCCGAGGATTGTCCCAAGTCCTTTTATAATGGTTTATTTAGCCTTGCGATCGCATTGACCTCTTGTAGAGTTGGAACGATGGAAATCTCCCAGCGATCTGGAAACCCAGGTCCAGCTTTCCACACTTGTTGTCCGTGCACTTCATCACCACTCTCCCAAGCAGCACAAACCCCCAGGTCGTGTTCATGTTTTAAACGGGATACAAATATCTGTACGTGGTTCCGGAGATATTGTAAAAGTCATGTTGCATCTGGTATTCGTCTTGTCCTCTGGCACACCGCTCTAATGCGCTCGTCAATGTAACCAGAATGCATCTGTTATGTCGATCTGAATTGGGGGTAAATGACACCCTAGAAGGGGTCCTCTTTGGATAACTCCGGTTGGCTGTATTCACCCCCTGGTATTGGATCTCGAAGTCAATGCCAAAAGAGCAAGAAACTTACATCATGCAAAGCTGACTGACTGCTGCCAGGTCCTTTTGGCTCCATTTGCTTTTGCCCAGTTGAGTAACACGTGCAAAATGGCGCGGGCATGGCAGGTCCAGTCCATCCCATATCCAGCGAAATGCGACGGCTGCTTCCCGCAGTGGTACCTGAGAAATAAATTCAATTCGAGAAAGTTGGCGGTTGGCAGCGGCTAATAAGCTTTTTCTCACTGGCCATCCAATTTCGTAGTAATGCTACATACCCGGTACCAAAAGGTTGGTAGACTTACACATCGGAAACACCATCTTATGTCCATCAAGAACTATCGACAGAAACAAATTTGTTCTTGAGAAACCCCCCCCCCCTTTTTTTTGGGGGGGGGGGGGGAGGAAACTATAAACGCAATGTCGATAACAGCTCGTCGCATTCCTTATCGGCCCCGCGTGGCTTGGTGTTATTGGATGTGCTATGCCCGTTTGGGGAATGCGCACGTCAATCGTAGGGATCGGGGCCTCAGCTGGAATCCATCTCTCCCTTTGCTTGGTGACGGTGTGGTGATTCTCTCTCTGTGTATTCAACCATCTCAGTCGCGCTGTTCTTGATGTCAACCCACGCTCCTTTCACGTCTTGAGTGTTTGATCAACGGCCAAGCCCGCCATCATGTTGAACAACGCAAGACTCGTCCAACTCGCCAAGTTCGGTCTCCCGATCATCCTCGTAATTTGGGTCCTGGTTTACATGACCTCGTCAAGGGAGGCATACACCACCATCGTCAAAACACACTTCAAGAGCGAAAAGGACAAGTTCATATCGGATTTCCTCGACAATGATGTCGGCGGGGACTTTGATGGTTCCGGAATCGCTCAGGTGTGCGCGCAAAAGACCTGGACCCCGGGCCTCATCTTGTCATGCGTTCCGGTAGATGGAGGCTTCGAGAAGGTGAAGAATGCTCATCTTAGCTGTATACGATTTGCTATGGAGATGGGAGGTAAGTGAAAATGGTCTGGAAGGAGCAATTGCCAGGCATAGGTAGACGGACTAACATCACAATCTCCAGCCGAACTAGTCCTCCCCCGAATAGTAAAACGCGACAGCAAAGACATCAAAATCACCCGTCCCAAAAATGGCAACGGTCCCTACGTAGGCGAGCCACTCGACTATCTCTTCGACTTGGAGCACCTCAACCAGACCCTCCACCGCACCTGCCCGCAAATGAAGATCTATCGATCAATGGACGATCTTTGGGACGTGCCGCAAGTCTCGCCCCCGAAGAAAATCAGTCTATCCGCCGTCGAAGTCGGTCTCACAAACGGCACAGTCATCGAAGACATGGGCGAGCTCAAGGAGCAAATCAAGACATTCATCGAAAAGACGGCTCCGGCGGAAATCAGACACATGCCTATACGATTCGATTTGGACGTGACGAACTGGGCTTTCCCCACGGCGTACGATGGTCCCGTTTTCGCAAACAACTTTGGGCGTGTTCTGCGTCCGAGAAAGGATGCGAGATTGCTCGCTGCTGTTGCGCTTTATAACCTACAGAAGCGATATGGCGTTATTGGTTACCCAAGTCGCAATATCCAAAACAACAGGTTCGCTGGTGTTCATCTAAGGACAGAATCAGATGCTGCTGGAGTAAACGGATTTCCGAACTATGACACCCAGTCGGCTAATATGCTCGGTTTCGTGCATGATGTTGAAGCGCGGCTGGTGTTTGTTGCGACCGGGACTACAGACAAAGAAAAGAAGGCCTTTGCAGAGAAGGCGCAGGAGTTCAACATGACAGCTGTATTCAAGAATGAGCTGCTGGAAGACGAAGGATTGATGCTTCTCGACGAGATGACATGGGATCAGCGCGCTCTGGTTGACTATGAAATCATGCTTCGAGCTGGGAAAGTGGTAGGACCGGTTGAAACGAGCTTTACGTGGAATTTGGCTCTCACAAGAAGTTTGGTCCCGGGAGCGTCTGAGAGACCGGCTCCTGTTGGTGGGTTGTTCCAATACAGGGATAAGTACTCGACCATTATTGGGAACTCGGATAGGGGGTTTGCTTTGAAGGCTACCATATGGCCATAATAACTGGGAAGTGGTTGGTTAGGAGTTGAGGAGTTTGGGAGTTGGTGATTATAAACCTGCATCGTTCGTTGTTGAGGCGTGTAATGATTTAATTAAAAGGAGATAGCCTGGAATGGTGCCTAGGCTTTGCAAGAGCAAGGCAGTATCTATGTATATAGCCCTTTTTTTGACATATTTTACACTTTTGTGCATGAATAGCTCCAAGATATACCTGTTATATCACTTTTAAATCTATTATCTTGTTATATTTATTTTTAGCCTTTTTTTGGGCCCTTTGTATATGTATGAATATCAAGTGTCATGTCTATTTACCTATTCTGCTTCGCACATACATGGTCCATCTTTTGATCTCTCTACTTTGTCTAGAGATTTTGTTTTCTGCTCTTTGTGATAGATATGCAGCTTCTGTACCGCTCGACAACAAGGATCATCTACCATGTTTTCTCGTCAGATTGATCGTCATCCTCGAGTGAATGGCGTACCACTAAATTATCTTCTCGTTCAACACATCGCTGTCCAGCTTCATGACACTGCATACAAATATAAAAGTCTCCTCCCCTGCAAGTCTCACAGTTATAAAACTCATCCCCTTCGCGGATGTTCAGCATGCATGTCGCAAAATGCCCCGTCAGGATCGTGTTTGTTGTTGTTGTTGTTGTTGTTGTTGTTGTTGTTGTTGTTGTTGTTGTTGTTGTTGTTGTTGTTGTTGTTGTTGTTGTTGTTGTTGTTGTTGT